>NIVC01002459.1:0-47500 GCA_002269645.1 Macrostomum lignano | reverse complement strand
AAAAAACCACGCTAGAAATTTAAAGATCTTTAGTTCTTTTACTTTTGCAGTACTATTTTTGTACATGCTCCTGCGCTTTTCTGGAGATAGAAACTATACTTGCTACTGGTAGTAAACGAGACGCATATTTAGTGCCTTTTATTTTGTACAATGGTTACTCGCAACAGCAAGGCAGATTTTGTCGCGGCTCGACGAACTAAACCTAAAGAATTAAATGATCTCGATACGATACGAAACGACTATAATGCAATCGCTCTTGATTCAGGGCACTTTTAAAACAGACAACAGATGCCCTTGATACAGCGATGGCAACAAAACAAATACTAACTCTTAGGTATTAGGATAGAATACCGCAGACTCTTCTTCTGGCTATCTCAACTTTAAACGATTTTTTGTTTTTTGCGCGGATTAATTTTGCAAAAGTGAACCTAAACCTAAATCGTTTTTTATACATTGTAAGCGCAACATTTACTGCATTGATAAGTTTTTGTGAATCAATCAGTTCGACAGCTCTTTCAGTACCAGTGCTAGACAAAAATCTTTCTCAACAGTTGAAGTTGGACCATCCAGCTCTTCCACTGTACATTGTTAAGAGATAGGTATCGGGCCTAGCAAGATGGACCACCCAGCTTCTTTCCTATTGTAGATTGCTACATTGACATTGATTGCTAGACCTCATTCTCTCCCCATTATCAGTCAGACAGTCAAGCCACTATTCTTCTACTGTACATTGATTCCTGGACCCAATTCTCTCTTGTTAGACCACTGAGCTCCTCTCCTTAACGTACATAGCTAAACCCAACTTCTTGCCCTTATCAAGTTAGGATCACCCAACTCCTCTCCTAATGTACATTGATAGACCCCAATCCCTCTCACCACCCAGCCCCTTTCCTATTGTACGAATTTGTACGTAGCTAAACCCATCTTCTTGCCCTTATCAGTTAGGAGAGTCCGCGCAATTGGGCTGGAATAAAGACCAAGGAATCAATGTACAGTAGAAAAAAGTGATAAGGGAGAGAATGGGGTCTTGCGATCAATGTACATCTACAATATGAAAAAAGCAGGGTGGTCCGACTGTTAAGAGCAGCCCGTCTGACTCTCTCCCAAACCAACAGCTCCTGTTCTACTGTACACTGCTATAACCAATCTGTCTCAGTCTCTGCTATTAGTCGGATTACGCAAATTCAATTAGAAAATTATCGTCCTAGCAAAGCGATTAACTTAGCGATAGTTAATAAGCCTATATGGGGGTATGCAACTTTGAGTCTTCGGTCTGAAAATCATCTACCTACATTGCCCCCATCGCACAGTTTCTCGCTGCAGCCATTCTACCACAAGCACTCGCACAAGCAACCGGCCGTCTCGGTGCAGGAGGAGGAAATCTCCAAAGTGTCCGAGGACTCGTCCAACTCGCTGGAAGGTCAGGAGCTCGAGCGCTCGATGGCCAAGGATTCTGGCGGAGCCAAGAACGTTTGAGACGGCAACAGACGTCCTGTCCGAGGAAAAAAACAGGCACTCCACAATATCAAAACGTGAATGACCTGCAAGACCTATGCAGGTGTGATTTCTGCGCAACAACTGAGAACATTACAGCTTACATGTACTGTCCTTGCTCCCTATACCTGACACATTCAAGCATTATTCATTTGCGTCGCTTGTGAAGCTTAACAATATTGCTTTTATGGGGGAATTCTGAGTCCCCTCTGAGAGCTTTGACGCCCACCTGGCAAGAATAGCTATCAGACCCACCTGACAAGTATAACTAACTGTCAGACCCACCTGACAAGTATAACTAACTGTCAGACCCACCTGACAAGGATAACTAACTGTCAGACCCACCTGACAAGGATAACTAACTGTCAGACCCACCTGACAAGGATAACTAACTGTCAGACCCACCTGACAAGGATAACTAACTGTCAGACGCACCTGACAAGGATAACTGTCAGACCCACCTGACAAGAATAACTACTGTCAGACCCACCTGACAAAAAAAACCAGATTTTTTCTGAAAACGTCACAATTTTACCCATACTGAGAAGTTTGGCTGGGCGGTCAGGATTGCGAACTTTGTAACATTTTCAACACCAGACCTCTAATTAACCTTGTTTAGCCACATTCACATCAGATAAGCACAAGCCCCGTGTCAGCTATATTATTTCATCCAATTAAAATGAACAGACATTGTCAATTGCTACATTTTATGTTTTAAAATTATCTAAGCTGCCTCAGATTTTTGAACTGTGTTTTTGACACCTGCTACGATCATATTTAATTAATTAATTAATCGAATTTTATTGTTCTGCTATATATAGCATTTGTAAAACTTTTAATTCGATAAAGTGATAAAAAATTGAAACCCGTTAGTCATATCTTTCCCAATCAATACTATCAGTGTGTTATCGAATTGACGTTCGGAGATATACATGCCATAAGTTCCAAATCTTACTTATTTTATTGTTCATGAATTCATCGATTAATTGAACCCAGATAAGGAATTAACAAAATCTAGCTGTCGAAACATTCAATGACGCAAAGGTTTGAGAATCAGTTCAATGACTGCTAAAATCGTCGTCAGTTGGAGAGTCAGACAGTTGGAGAGTCAGACAGTCGGAGAGTCAGAGAGTCAGACAGTTGGAGAGTCAGACAGTCGGAGAGTCAGACAGTCGGAGAGTCAGACAGTTGGAGAGTCAGACAGTTGGAGAGTCAGACAGTTGGAGAGTCAGACAGTTGGAGAGTCAGACAGTTGGAGAGTCAGACAGTTGGAGAGTCAGACAGTTGGAGAGTCAGACAGTTGGAGAGTCAGACAGTCGGAGAGTCAGACAGTTGGAGAGTCAGACAGTTGGAGAGTCAGACAGTTGGAGAGTCAGACAGTTGGAGAGTCAGACAGTTGGAGAGTCAGACAGTTGGAGAGTCAGACAGTTGGAGAGTCAGACAGTTGGAGAGTCAGATAGTCGGTGAGTCAGAGAGTCAGACAGTTGGAGAGTCAGATACAGAGTCAGATAGTCAGTGAGTCTGACAGTCAGTGAGTCAGACAGTCGGTGAGTCAGACAGTCGGAGAGTCAGACAGTTGGAGAGTCAGATAGAGAGTCAGACAGTCAGTGAGTCAGACAGTCGGTGAGTCAGACAGTCGGAGAGTCAGACAGTTGGAGAGTCGGCCTCGATCACCTCCGTCGCCGCCGCTGCCTCAACCGTCGCTCGGCTGAACGGCATCGGCGATCGGTTCGTCGACGGCGGAGCCCCCCGCCGCGGCGTCAGCAGGATGGCTGCCTCGGCATCGCCACCGGCGCCTTCTGGCTCGCCGCGGATGCCCAGGGCTCGCCGGCAGCCAACTGGAGCCCCCAGGGTGCGCAGCAGCTCCCTGCGAAACCGGCAGCTGAACAGGCAGTAGGGCACGATGTTGATGGCGGAGTTGGCCACCACTAGCAGGTTGGAGATCTCCTGGGAGAGGCGGTTGGCCCAAAGAGGAATCGGGTTTTGACTGATGAAGATTGGGAAATTTTCCTTTAATGACTGAAGGTAATCTGCACAGTCAATATTAAACACGCTTCCCAATCCCATCCCAATCCCATCCCAACCCATCCCATCCCATCCCATCCCATCCGATCCGATCCGATCCGATCCGATCCGATCCGATCCGATCCGATCCCATCCGATCCGATCCCATCTCCATCCAATCTCCATCCCATACCATCCCATCCAATACCATCCCATCTCCATCCCTTCCCATCCCATATCATCCCATCCCATCCCATCTCATCAGATCCCATCCCATCCCATCCCATATCATCCCATCCCATCCCATCACATCCAATACCATCTCATCCCCATCCAATCCCATCAGATCTCACCCCATCCCTTATCATCCCATCCCACCCCCACCCCACACGGCATCCCACCTGGAACACATAGTTAGCCAGGTTGTCGTTCTCATCGCCGCCCTGACCGCTGCCTGCACCCGCGATGCCGCTGCCCAGCCTCCGGGTGCTCCAAATGAAGTGGGTGACGGCGGCTGGGATCTGGCAGATGAAGAACAGAAGCACGACGCCAATCAGCATGACGGTGGTGTCGGTCCGGCAGCTGGCCGCAGTCGCCGAGTTGTCGTCGCCCAGCATCCTCTGCCGAGCCCGGCGTACAGCTCTGATGAGGCCGGCATTCATGACCGCCAGCACTACCAGCAGCAGCCAGGCAACCAGGTGATAGTAGATCCGAAAACTCTCGGACTGTCCGAATGGCGAAGTGTGATACCAGAGCACGTCCGAGTTGCGGACTTGGAGGAACTGGTCGATGCGGGAGCGCCAAGAGGGCTCTCCGTAGCGCTGCTGGAACCGCAGCTGCAGCTCGGCCAGGTCCGGATCGGTCAGGTTCCTCAGGTGAGCGGGCAGCTCTGGCCGCCACAGCTCCTGCTCGAATAGGCGAGGCAACGAATACAGAGTCGAGCCCAGGAACACCGAGGCGATGCAGCGGCCGGCGAGACGGCGACTGCAGAGGCGTTCGGCGAGGAACGGATGGCAGATCATCAGGTAGCGGTCTGCGGTGAAGGCCACCGTCAGCCACACCGAGGCCACCTGAGGGGTCAATGGATGCTGGTTGCAAATCTGATCTAATTTAATCTATTCTAATCTAATCTAATCTAATCTAATTCAACCTAATCTACTCTACCGGTAATCTAATCTAATCTAATCTAATTTAAACTAATCTAATCTGATCTAATCTAATCTAATCTAATCTAATGTAATCTAATTCAATCTAATCTACTCTACCGGTAATCTAATATAATCTAATCTAATTTAAACTAATCTAATCTAATCTAATCTGATTCAATCTAATCTAATCTACCGGTAATCTAATCTAATCTAATCGAATCTAATCTAATCCAATCTTAGTTTAAATTAGTTTAAATCTAATCTAATTTAAACTAATCTAATTCAATTCAATCCAATCTAATCTAATCTACCGGTAATCTAATCTAATCTAATCTAATATAATCTAAGCTAATCTAATTCAATCCAATCCAATCTAATCTAATCTAATTCAATCTAATCTAATCTAATTTAATTCAATCTAATCTAATCTAATCTAATTCAATCTAATATAATCTACCGGTAATCTAATCTAATCTAATCTAATCTAATCTAATCTAATCTAATCTAATCGAATCTAATTCAATCTAATCTAATCTAATCCAATCTAATTTAATCTAATTTAAACTAATCTAATCTAATTCAATCTAATCTAATCTAATCTGATATAATCTAATCTAATCTAATCTAATCTAATCTAATCTAATCTAATCTAATCTAATTCAATCGAATCGAATCGAATCTAATCTAATCTAATCTAATCTAATCTAATCTAATCCAATCTAATCTAATCTAATTTAAACTAATCTAATTCAATCCAATTCAATCTAATCTAATTCCAATCGTATCTAATCTAATCTAATCTAAATGTATTCTAATCTCATGTAACATAATCTAATCTAGTCTCATTCAATCTAATGGCTAGACTAGCATGGCTAGACTACCAATCCATTCTATGACAATTATCCTAGATGTTGGCTAGATTAGCAATCCATTCTATGCCAATAATCCTAGATGTTGCATAGATTAGCAATCCATTCTATGCCAATAATCCTAGATGTTGGCTAGATTAGCAATCCATTCTATGCCAATAATCCTAGATGTTGCATAGATTAGCAATCCATTCTATGCCAATAATCCTAGATGTTGCATAGATTAGCAATCCATTCTATGCCAATTATTCTAGATGTTGCATAGATTAGCGATTCATTCTATGCCAATAATCCTAGATGTTGGCTAGATTAGCAATCCATTCTATGCCAATAATCCTAGATGTTGGCTAGATTAGCAATCCATTCTATGCCAATAATCCTAGATGTTGGCTAGATTAGCAATCTATTCTATGCCAATTATCCTAGATGTTGGCTAGATTAGCAATCCATTCTATGCCAATAATCCTAGATGTTGGCTAGATTAGCAATCCATTCTATGCCAATAATCCTAGATGTTGGCTAGATTAGCAATCTATTCTATGCCAATAATCCTAGATGTTGCATAGATTAGCAATCCATTCTATGCCAATAATCCTAGATGTTGGCTAGATTAGCAATCTATTCTATGCCAATAATCCTAGATGTTGGCTAGATTAGCAATCTATTCTATGACAATTATCCTAGATGTTGGCTAGATTAGCAATCCATTCTATGCCAATTATCCTAGATGTTGGCTAGATTAGCAATCCATTCTATGCCAATAATCCTAGATGTTGGCTAGATTAGCAATCCATTCTATGCCAATAATCCTAGATGTTGGCTAGATTAGCAATCTATTCTATGCCAATTATCCTAGATGTTGGCTAGATTAGCAATCCATTCTATGCCAATAATCCTAGATGTTGGCTAGATTAGCAATCCATTCTATGCCAATAATCCTAGATGTTGGCTAGATTAGCAATCTATTCTATGCCAATTATCCTAGATGTTGGCTAGATTAGCAATCCATTCTATGCCAATAATCCTAGATGTTGGCTAGATTAGCAATCCATTCTATGCCAATAATCCTAGATGTTGGCTAGATTAGCAATCCATTCTATGCCAATAATCCTAGATGTTGGCTAGATTAGCAACCCATTCTATGCCGATTATCCTAGATGTAGGCTAGATTAGCAACCCATTCTATGCCGATTATCCTAGATGTTGGGTAGATTAGCAATCCATTCTCGAGACAAAGTCTTGCCAAGACTGGCCCGCCTATTCACCCAGCTGCATCAAATTTCCCCTAGAAGAAGCAGACTGTTATAGCAGAGCCTGGCAAAGCCTCACTCGAGAGCAGCGGGGAATTCCCAGTTCCCTGCTCAGATTATAACATACAGATGCATAAGCTTGGGAAAATGATATTAATGAGCATTTTGGGACAATTAATTATCAGTAAGGGAATAGACACAGGATTTTTTCCCGAAAAACAGGCAGAAGGCCGAGAGAGCGCCCCCCAGAGAAATGCAGACGGGCTGCTTGTGAGTCCCTTGATCGGGAAAATACAAAAACAAAATTATCAAAAATGTCTGTTTGTCATTTGACATTCGATACGAATACTGACGGCAAAAAACACACGTAATCTGCGCTGCATATTACTTGCACAAGTGTTTTGTTTGCATTTCACTGTAACATCTCATCCATCAGCTTCCAATCCCATCCCATCTCACCCCACCCCATACCATCTTATCCAATCCCATCCCATCCCATCTTATCCCATCCCAATCCATCCCATCTCATCCCATCCCATCCCATCTCACCCCATCCCATCCCATCCCATCCCATCTCATCTTATCCCATCCCAATCCATCCCATCTCATCCCATCCCATCCCATCTCACCCCATCCCATCCCATCTTATCCCATCCCAATCCATCTCATCCCATCCCATCCCATCCCATCTCACCCCATCCCATCCCATCTTATCCAATCCCATCCCATCCCATCTTATCCCATCCCAATCCATCCCATTCCAATCCCATCCCAACCCATCCCATCCCATCCCATCCCATCCCATCCCATCCCATCCCATCCCATCCCATCCCATCCCACCTTCACCTGGAACAGCAGGTTGAGCGCATGAGAGTAGATGTATAGGTGCGGCATCCAGCGGGAGTCCCGCCACACCATGTACTCGGGCTGGTCGTGCTGCGCCCTGGTGTCCTTCAGAAAGACGAGCAGCGACATGAGCAGCACGCAGGTGTCAGCGAAGGTCAGCGCAATCAGGTACAAATTAGTATTGCTAATCCGCATGCACCTCTTGCCGAGCACGCTCAGTGACAGGAGATTAGCGATGAGCCCGATGCAGCACAGGCTGGTCCCAGCGCAGCCGACCAGGTAGAAGGAGATGGTCCTGGCTCGAATCACCGCTTCCTGAGACTCGCCAGCGCTTTCCATTCCGACTCTTCAGCGATGGCCTGCAATGCTTGACGCCTTGGCGGCTTTTTATCCTGGCGCAGGGACCAATGGGAAGAGGATTAGCAGTATTGGCTGGTCATGAGAATGGCGTGCCGAATGCTGAGCTCACCCCTACCCTTCACTCTCACCCCTACCCTTCACTCTCACCCATACCCTTCACTTTCACCCCTACCCTTCACTCTCACCCATACCCTTCACTCTCACCCCTACCCTTCACTCTCAACCCTACCCTTCACTCTCACCCCTACCCTTCACTCTCACCCACACCCTTCACTCTCACCCATACCCTCACTCTCACCCCTACCCTTCACTCTCACCCCTACCCTTCACTCTCACCCCTACCCTTCACTCTCACCCCTACCCTTCACTCTCAACTCTACCCTTTACTCTCACCTCTACACTTTACTCTCACCTCTACACTTTACTCTCACCCCTACCCTTCACTCTCCACTCTACCCTTCACTCTCACCTCTACACTTTACTCTTACACCTAACCTTCACTCTCACCCCTACCCTGCACTCTCACCTCTCTCCCTTTAATTTAACCTCTATCTCTTCAATCTCACCTCCTCTCCCTTCAATCGTCCTTCTCTCCCTTCAATCTCACCTCCTCTCCCTTCAATCTTCCCTCTCTCCTTCAATCTCACCTCTCTCCCTACAATCTCACTCTCTCCCTTCAATCTCACTTTCTCCCTTCAATCTCACTCTCTCCCTTCAATCTCACTCTCTCCCTTCAATCAATCTCACTCTCTCCCTTCAATCAATCTCACTCTCTCCCTTCAATCAATCTCACTCTCTCCCTTCAATCAATCTCACTCTCTCCCTTCAATCTCACTCTCTCCCTTCAATCTCACTCTCTCCCTTCAATCTCACTCTCTCCCTTCAATCAATATCACTCTCTCCGTTCAATCAATCTCACTCTCTCCCTTCAATCTCACTCTCTCCCTTCAATCTCACTCTCTCCCTTCAATCTCACTCTCTCCCTTCAATCTCACTCTCTCCCTTCAATCTCACTCTCTCCCTTCAATCTCGCTCTCTCCCTTCAATCTCACTCTCTCCCTTCAATCTCGCTCTCTCCCTTCAATCTCACTCTCTCCCTTCAATCTCGCTCTCTCCCTTCAATCTCACTCTCTCCCTTCAATCTCACTCTCTCCCTTCAATCTCGCTCTCTCCCTTCAATCTCACTCTCTCCCTTCAATCTCACTCTCTCCCTTCAATCTCGCTCTCTCCCTTCAATCTCACTCTCTCCCTTCAATCTCACTCTCTCCCTTCAATCTCACTCTCTCCCTTCAATCTCACTCTCTCCCTTCAATCTCGCTCTCTCCCTTCAATCTCACTCTCTCCCTTCAATCTCACTCTCTCCCTTCAATCTCGCTCTCTCCCTTCAATCTCACTCTCTCCCTTCAATCTCACTCTCTCCCTTCAATCTCGCTCTCTCCCTTCAATCTCACTCTCTCCCTTCAATCTCGCTCTCTCTCTTCAATCTCACTCTCTCCCTTCAATCTCGCTCTCTCCCTTCAATCTCACTCTCTCCCTTCAATCTCACTCTCTCCCTTCAATCTCACTCTCTCCCTTCAATCTCACTCTCTCCCTTCAATCTCACTCTCTCCCTTCAATCTCGCTCTCTCCCTTCAATCTCGCTCTCTCCCTTCAATCTCACTCTCTCCCTTCAATCTCACTCTCTCCCTTCAATCTCGCTCTCTCCTTCAATCTCACTCTCTCCCTTCAATCTCACTCTCTCCCTTCAATCTCGCTCTCTCCCTTCAATCTCACTCTCTCCCTTCAATCTCACTCTCTCCCTTCAATCTCACTCTCTCCCTTCAATCTCACTCTCTCCCTTCAATCTCGCTCTCTCCCTTCAATCTCACTCTCTCCCTTCAATCTCACTCTCTCCCTTCAATCTCGCTCTCTCCCTTCAATCTCACTCTCTCCCTTCAATCTCACTCTCTCCCTTCAATCTCGCTCTCTCCCTTCAATCTCACTCTCTCCCTTCAATCTCGCTCTCTCTCTTCAATCTCACTCTCTCCCTTCAATCTCGCTCTCTCCCTTCAATCTCACTCTCTCCCTTCAATCTCACTCTCTCCCTTCAATCTCACTCTCTCCCTTCAATCTCACTCTCTCCCTTCAATCTCACTCTCTCCCTTCAATCTCGCTCTCTCCCTTCAATCTCGCTCTCTCCCTTCAATCTCACTCTCTCCCTTCAATCTCACTCTCTCCCTTCAATCTCGCTCTCTCCCTTCAATCTCACTCTCTCCCTTCAATCTCACTCTCTCCCTTCAATCTCGCTCTCTCCCTTCAATCTCGCTGTCTCCCTTCAATCTCACTCTCTCCCTTCAATCTCACTCTCTCCCTTCAATCTCGCTGTCTCCCTTCAATCTCACTCTCTCCCTTCAATCTCACTCTCTCCCTTCAATCTCGCTCTCTCCCTTCAATCTCACTCTCTCCCTTCAATCTCACTCTCTCCCTTCACTCTCAAGGCTGGAAAGTTGCTACACGCAAGAATTGACATGTTTTGGGCCAGTCCAAAGGAAGCTCTCCGAATTTTCCCAGGAAATGGGAGCAATTAACGTGAGAATAATGATCTTAATTCGGAATCATATTCTGGAGCTCGCCTGAAATCCTGCAAGGCACGCAAGGCTAATTGAAAAAAATGGTTAGATTATTTAATCCAACTCTCACAGAGACAGAAAACTGAACTCTTTTTCTGTGCCTCCATTGTTTATCACCTCGTGCGGCTTCAGAGGGGCATTAAGGGTGCGTGCCCGCTGGAATGAAAAAGGTAGAAATATGCTGCTTATGAAGTCAGAGGCCCAGTGTGCGGGTTAAGGAGGCTCGCGTGGACGCCTTAAATTCCTGAGTGAAGGAGACTAACGGACTCTGAAGGAGAGGGAAAAATAAGAGAGTGGGGGAGAGTGGGGGAGAGTTGGGGAGAGTGGGGGAGAGTGGCGAGAGTGGGAGAGTGGGGGAGAGTTGGGGAGAGTGGGGGAGAGTGGCGAGAGTGGGGAGAGTGGGGGAGAGTGGCGAGAGTGGGGAGAGTGGGGAGAGTGGGGAGAGTGGGGAGAGTGGGGAGAGTGGGGAGAGTGGGGGGGAGTAAAAGTGAAAACAAAGTGAAAAGATACTAAAAGCAGAGTGAAAAGCGACTACAAATAGACTGAAGGCAGATTGATAATAGAGTGAAAGCAGAGTGAAAAGAGACTGGAAGCAGAGGGAAAAGAGACTGAAAGCAGAGGGAAAAGAGACTAAAAGCAGAGTGAAAAGAGACTAAAAGCAGAGTGAAAAGAGACTGGAAGCAGAGGGAAAAGAGACTGAAAGCAGAGGGAAAAGAGACTAAAAGCAGAGTGAAAAGAGACTAAAAGCAGAGGGAAAAGAGACTGGAAGCAGAGGGAAAAGAGACTAAAAGCAGAGGGAAAAGAGACTGGAAGCAGAGTGAAAAAGAGACTGAAAGGAGGGAAAAGAGACTGAAAGCAGAGTGAAGAGACTGAAAGCAGAGTGAAGAGACTGAAAGCAGAGTGAAGGGTGTTACAATGCGGTGGATCTACAGCAGCCAGTAAACGCAGAAGAAGCAACCAGGGGAGAATTTCCCTCTCGCAAGGGAGGAGCGCAAAGTCCGGCCTGCCCTGTGCCATTCCATCTCTGACCAACAGAGCAAGGATAACTGGAAGCACTTTCGGATCCAGCTGCGTCGGCACACGGCTGTAGGATGCACGGGTTCGTTCTCTGTCAGGGAGAGGGGGTTCAGGGCTGCACACAGAATGCCAGAACCAAGCGCAGCACACATCAGCTGTAGTGTTCCAACACGACTGGCGTTCCGCGTTCCCCCAGCCTCTGCGTGGAGTTTATCGATTCGACGGGGCGAAAAGCGAAAGTTCCATCTGTCCTTCGCCTGGCCCGCGGGACCAGGTGGGGTTCTGCTTTAGCCTTTAACCTCCCGTCTTTCCGGTGGGGGAAAGAGAGTGCTGAGCCCCAAGATCTGGGACGGAAGCAGCTTGGCAGTTCCTCGACTACTAGATTAAAATTTCCTGAAATTATTCACAGCTGCCAACGGAGCTGATCGGCTTAGCGATGAGGGCAGCAGCGGCAGCAGACATCGGGGCGATGCTCCAGCTGCTGGCGCTGCTGGCAGCGATGACGCTAGTTGGCGAGACTGAGGCAACAGTGCTTGACAACGGTGAGCACATCTCAGGTATTCGGTTTTCATTAGATGCAAATGGATTAGACTGGAATCAGATTGGAATGAGACTGGAATGAGACCGGAATGAGATTGGAATGAGACTGGAATGAGACTGGAATGAGACTGGAATGAGACTGGAAACAGACTGGAATCAGATTGGAATGAGACTGGAATGAGACTGGAATGAGACTGGAATCAGACTGGAAACAGACTGGAATCAGACTGGAAACAGACTGGAATGAGACTGGAATGAGACTGGAATGAGACTGGAATGAGACTGGAATGAGACTGGAATGAGACTGGAAACAGACTGGAATCAGATTGGAATGAGACTGGAATGAGACTGGAATGAGACTGGAATCAGACTGGAAACAGACTGGAATCAGACTGGAAACAGACTGGAATCAGATTGGAATGAAACTGGAATGAGACTGGAATCAGACTGGAAACAGACTAGAATCAGACTGGAATGAAACTGGAATCAGACTGGAATCAGACTGGAATGAGACTGGAATCAGACTGGAATCAGACTAGAATCAGACTGGAATGAGATTGGAATCAGACTGGAATGAGACTGGAATCAGACTGGAAACAGACTGGAATCAGATTGGAATGAGACTGGAATGAGACTGGAATGAGACTGGAATCAGACTGGAATGAGACTGGAATGAGACTGGAATGAGACTGGAATCAGACTGGAATCAGACTGGAAACAGACTGGAATCAGACTGGAAACAGACTGGAATCAGACTGGAATGAGATTGGAGTGAGACTGGAATGAGACTGGAATCAGACTGGAATGAGACTGGAATGAGACTGGAATGAGACTGGAATGAGACTGGAGTGAGACTGGAATGAGACTGGAATGAGACTGGAATGGGACTGGAATGAGACTGGAATGAGACTGGAATCAGATTGGAATGAGACTGGAATCAGACTGGAATCAGATTGGAATGAGACTGGAATCAGATTGGAGTGAGACTGGAATGAGACTGGAATCAGACTGGAATGAGACTGGAATGAGACTGGAATGAGACTGGAATGAGACTGGAATGAGACTGGAGTGAGACTGGAATGAGACTGGAATGAGACTGGAATGGGACTGGAATGAGACTGGAATGAGACTGGAATCAGATTGGAATGAGACTGGAATCAGACTGGAATGAGACTGGAATGAGACTGGAATCAGACTGGAATGAGACTGGAATCGGATTGGAATCAGACTGGAATCAGATTGGAATGAGACTGGAATCAGATTGGAGTGAGACTGGAATCAGACTGGAATGAGACTGGAATGAGACTGGAATCAGACTGGAATCAGACTGGAAACAGACTGGAATCAGACTGGAAACAGACTGGAATCAGATTGGAATGAGACTGGAATGAGACTGGAATGAGACTGGAATCAGACTGGAAACAGACTGGAATCAGACTGGAAACAGACTGGAATCAGATTGGAATGAAACTGGAATGAGACTGGAATCAGACTGGAAACAGACTAGAATCAGACTGGAATGAGACTGGAATCAGACTGGAATCAGACTGGAATGAGACTGGAATGAGACTGGAATCAGACTGGAATCAGACTAGAATCAGACTGGAATGAGACTGGAATCAGACTGGAATGAGACTGGAATCAGACTGGAATGAGACTGGAAACAGACTGGAATCAGATTGGAATGAGACTGGAATGAGACTGGAATGAGACTGGAAACAGACTGGAATCAGACTGGAAACAGACTGGAATCAGATTGGAATGAGACTGGAATGAGACTGGAATGAGACTGGAATGAGACTGGAATCAGACTGGAAACAGACTGTAATCAGACTGGAAACAGACTGGAATCAGACTGGAATCAGATTGGAATGAGACTGGAATGAGACTGGAATGAGACTGGAATGAGACTGGAATGAGACTGGAATGAGACTGGAATCAGACTGGAATGAGACTGGAATCGGATTGGAATCAGACGGGAATCAGATTGGAATGAGACTGGAATCAGATTGGAGTGAGACTGGAATCAGACTGGAATGAGACTGGAATGAGACTGGAATCAGACTGGAGTGAGACTGGAATGAGACTGGAATGAGACTGGAATGAGACTGGAATGAGACTGGAATGAGACTGGAATGAGACTGGAGTGAGACTGGAATGAGACTGGAATGAGACTGGAATCAGATTGGAATCAGACTGGAATGAGACTGGAATCAGACTGGAATGAGACTGGAATCAGACTGGAATGAGACTGGAATCAGAGCAACATTCGTGCAAAATTCAGGCACTCGATCTTCGGAGAATACCGGTCGGCCCTGTCTTCACAGAGGCGTCGTGGTCGCGGTCAACGGAAGCAAGTTCCGTCACCCCGGATTTCCCTGTCAAGTGTGCGACTGCCGGGACGGAGTGGTGGAGTGCCGCGGCAGGGACTGCCAGCCCCTGCCTGAGGGCGGCTGTCCAAGGGAGCTGCTGAGCTACGACGGCTGCTGCATCGTCTGCCTGGGTATAAATAATAGTGATACTACTACGTCATGCTACTGTCAGTAGAGTAAAAGCATTTTTTGCGAAAAACTGCAATCAGTTGCAGAGCAACCGCCGTCCAGCCTGAGCCGATCCCGACGCCAGCTGGACACCGACGCCAGCGAAATCGAGGGCAGCGGCGGAGGAGCCGGTGAGGCCGACGCCGGTCCGACAACGACAACAACAACGACTACTACAACCACAACTGCCGCTCCGCCGGCGCCACCAGCGCCGCCATCGGATGTCAAAGGACCCGGCAGCCGGGGCCGCTCCCTGCCCGGCGGCCGCTCCATCGGCGGCGGCCCTGTGGTGCGGGGACCCGCCGGTCCGCCTGGCCCCAGGGGCGACCTCGGGCTGCCCGGGCCGCCCGGTCCCGAGGGCCGCCCCGGCGAGGCCGGCAGCCCCGGAGACCCCGGCAAAAAGGGCGACAAGGGCCTGACCGGGCCGGAGGGTCCGAAAGGCGACGCCGGGCCGCCTGGAGCCGCGGGGCCGCCCGGGCCGAAGGGCGCCAGCGGCCGAGACGGTCAGCGCGGCTTCGCGGGCTCGCCAGGCCCGCGCGGCGCTCCCGGCGAGCCGGGCGTCAAGGGCCAGCCGGGCGGCAAAGGTGTACAGGGCGCCAAAGGCGAGCCGGGCCGCGCCGGCGCCAAAGGCGAGATCGGGCCGCGCGGACTCAAAGGCAATCCGGGCGGCAAAGGCGGCAAAGGCGGTAAAGGCCTGCAGGGCGACTCCGGACGGCCGGGAGCCGACGGGCCGCGCGGACCGGCCGGACCTCGGGGACCGGATGGGCCGGCCGGACCGGTGGGCAGCAAAGGCCACACCGGGGTGCAGGGCGATCAGGGCCCCACCGGGGTTGACGGCCCCCCGGGACTCCCGGGCGATCCGGGGCCGACCGGCGAGAGCGGCGCCCGCGGCAGCCTAGGAAAGCCCGGTCGGCCGGGCGAGAAAGGTGACAAAGGCGAGCTGGGGCCGACCGGGCCAACCGGACAGGCCGGCCCGCTGGGTCTGGCCGGGTCGCCGGGCGAGTCGGGCGATCCCGGACCCCGCGGCTACGATGGACAGGCTGGCCGGCCGGGACCGCCAGGTGCGGCCGGACAGCCGGGCGCTCCCGGCGCCGCTGGGCTGAAAGGCGACAGTGGACCGAAGGGCCACAAAGGCACCAAAGGCTCAGACGCACCACAGGGCGAGAAGGGCGCCAAAGGAGACACCGGGCCGCAGGGACCGGCGGGCAAATCCGGAAGTCGTGGCAGCCCTGGACGGTCGGGCAGTCCGGGCGAGGCTGGCAATCCCGGAGTCAAAGGCGAGCGCGGACAGCCCGGCCGTCCGGGTAAGGACGGCCTGCCAGGTCGGGCCGGACAGCCGGGCGCGCAAGGCCCGACGGGCGAGCCCGGCTTCCCCGGCCTGGCCGGTGCACCGGGCGACCGCGGCCAGCCGGGAATTCCTGGCCGGACAGGCGAGCCGGGGCCGCCCGGACAGCAGGGTCCACAGGGCTCGGCCGGGTCTGTGGGCGCCCAGGGCGCGAAGGGCGAGGCTGGGGTCCCGGGGCCGCCTGGCGAGCCCGGCATGACCGGCCCTGTCGGGCCTCCGGGAGCCATCGGTCCGCAAGGCGCGCCGGGCAGCGCCGGACAGATGGGACCGGCCGGGACACCGGGCGACGCGGGACCGGCCGGACCGGCCGGACAGCCGGGTGCCCAGGGAGCGGCCGGGCCGGTTGGCGACCGGGGCGAGGCTGGGCCGCCGGGCGAACCGGGACCCCAGGGGCAGAGCGGCCCGGTGGGCGGCAAGGGCGCCCCAGGCCCGGCGGGCAAGGCGGGTCCGGCGGGCGAAAAGGGCTCGCAGGGACCGGCCGGGCCGACTGGACGCAAAGGAGAGAAAGGCGACGGCGGCTCGGCCGGACCGGCCGGATCTCAGGGCAAGGACGGGCCGCCCGGAGTTACTGTGAGTAGTCTAAGCAGCGCATTTCTATACTGCCCTTTGCTGCACTGCAGTCGGAATTCCGAAATTGAGCAACCGGTAAACTCTCGTGTTGCCAGGGTCCTGCAGGACCGGTTGGGCCGCCCGGCAACCGGGGATCAACTGGCCAGCCGGGCGACAAAGGCGAGCAGGGATTGAAGGGATCGATCGGTCCTGAGGGCGACAAGGTGAGCTCTGCGGCTTGGGCATCAGCTGATAGCCAGACGCAGACAGTCAAAGACAGCCACAAAAAGTCATAAACAGTCAAAGACAGACAAGCAGACAGACAAGCAGATAGTCATAAACAGCCAAAGACAGACAAGCAGACAGACAAGCAGACAGTCATAAACAGCCAAAGACAGACACAGACAGTCAAAGACAGACAAGCAGACAGTCATAAACAGCCAAAGACAGACACAGACAGTCAAAGACAGACAAGCAGACAGTCATAAACAGCCAAAGACAGACACAGACAGTCAAAGACAGACAAGCAGACAGTCATAAACAGCCAAAGACAGACAAGCAGACAGTCATAAACAGCCAAAGACAGACAAGCAGACAGCCACAAACAGCCAAAGACAGACAAGCAGACAGCCACAAACAGCCAAAGACAGACAAGCAGACAGCCACAAACAGCCAAAGACAGACAAGCAGACAGTCATAAACAGCCAAAGACAGATACAGACAGCCAAAGACAGACAAGAAGACACGGGCAGCGCCGATCTCCACCCACAGGGAGAGCGCGGCGCCCCCGGCCCGGACGCCAAGCTGGGCGGGCTGTTCCGCAGTCGCCGGTCAGCGGCCGCCGTCGGGCCGCCGGGTCCAACTGGCGAGCGTGGCCCGCCCGGCGACGACGGAGCGGACGGTGCCCCCGGCAAAGACGGCGAGGCCGGGCCGCCGGGCGACCCGGGACCGCCCGGTCCGTCAGGTCCCCGCGGGCCGCCAGGCGTCAAAGGCGAGAAGGGCCAACTCGGCGACAACGGCGAGCGCGGCGCGCCAGGCGCTCTCGGCCCGATAGGGCCGCCCGGGGAGCGCGGCGCGGTCGGGCCGCGAGGCCAGAACGGCACGGCCGGACGCGACGGGACGCCGGGCCTGCAAGGTCCGCCAGGACGGCGCGGATTGCCCGGAGAGCGCGGCTACCCTGGCGCGGCCGGGGCGCCTGGCAAGCCGGGCAAGGCCGGTCCGGAGGGCCCCGCCGGACTGAAGGGCGAGCCGGGGCCGCAGGGCGACCCAGGATCACCGGGACCGTCAGGCGAGCCGGGCGAACGCGGGCCGGCCGGAGCGAAGGGCGAGCTGGGCAAGGACGGGCAGGCCGGGCCGCCCGGTCCGCAGGGCCAGCCGGGTGTCCGTGGCGGCCCGGGACCGGCGGGCGAGCCCGGGCCGCGCGGCCTCAAAGGCTTGGTTGGTCCGGCCGGAGAGCGCGGGCCCGAGGGCGACAGCGGCGAGCGAGGCAACAAGGGCGGCAAAGGCGTGGCGGGACCGCCCGGGCCGCCCGGCATGCAGGGCCACCAGGGGGCGCCGGGCGAGCGCGGAGTGTCCGGGCCGCAGGGCGACAAAGGCGAGACGGGGCCGCCGGGCGAGCGCGGCCGCCAGGGCTTCCCAGGCTCGGCCGGCAGCCCCGGGCCGCCTGGTCCGAGAGGCGCCAAAGGCGACGAAGGACCGGTCGGGGCGCAGGGCGAGACGGGGCCGCGCGGCGCGCCCGGTCCAGCCGGCGCCGCAGGGCCGAAGGGGCCGCCCGGCCTGCCCGGAGACGCGGGCCCGGCGGGCGTCAGCGGGGAGAAGGGCGCCACGGGAGCGGCCGGCCTGCCGGGTCTGCAGGGCCCGCCCGGACCGAAGGGCCTGAAGGGCCAGCCGGGGCCGCGTGGCCCGAACGGGGACCCGGGCGCAGCCGGCCTGCAAGGCGAGACGGGGCCGCCGGGACCCATTGGGCCGCCGGGGCCGCAGGGCTACCCGGGGAATCCGGGGCCGCCTGGCGACAACGGCGAACTCGGCGACCCCGGCCTGCCGGGCGATCGGGGACCGGCCGGGCCGCCAGGACCCATGAGGATCGTAGAGGTGGCCGCCGGGATGCTGAGCGATGAGGCCGAGGCTGCGGCTTGGATCGGAGCGGACGTAAGCGACCACCCACTCAGTCTCTTTCCAACCATTTTATCCTCAACACGATTCTTCCCATTCTTTATGTCCCCAGCACGATTCGTCTCCTTCATATTGTCCCTATCACGATTCTTCCCCTCCATCTTGTCCCCATCACGATTCTTCCCCTCCATCTTGTCCCCAGCACGATTCTTCCCCTTCATATTGTCCCCATCACGATTCTTCCCCTCCATCTTGTCCCCATCACGATTCTTCCCCTTCATATTGTCCCCAACACGATTCTTCCCCTCCATCTTGTCCTCAACACTATTCTTCCCCTCCATCTTGTCCTCAACACTATTCTTCCCCTCCATCTTGTCCCCATCACGATTCTTCCCCTCCATCTTGTCCCCAGCACGATTCTTCCCCTCCATCTTGTCCCCATCACGATTCTTCCCCTTCATATTGTCCCCATCACGATTCTTCCCCTCCATCTTGTCCCCAGCACGATTCTTCCCCTCCATCTTGTCCTCAACACTATTCTTCCCCTCCATCTTGTCCCCATCACGATTCTTCCCCTCCATCTTGTCCCCAGCACGATTCTTCCCCTCCATCTTGTCCCCATCACGATTCTTCCCCTTCATATTGTCCCCATCACGATTCTTCCCCTCCATCTTGTCCCCAGCACGATTCTTCCCATTCATTTTGTCCCCATCACGATTCTTCCCCTCCATCTTGTCCCCAACACGATTCTTCCCCTCCATCTTGTCCCCAACACGATTCTTCCCCTTCAATTAATCACTTTCCCAATATACGAGTATTTATATCCCCTATACAATTATTCCCCATGCTCTCTTTCTCATCCCCTCCAGGCCTTCGCTCATCCGGACGGCACGAAGGAGAAGCCGGCCAGGACCTGCAGGCAGCTCTTCGAGAGCAGGAAAGACCTGGCCGATGGTGAGCAGCGAGTCAGATTTTGACAGGCCGATGACAGCCGGTTTGAGTACCTTTAACCACCTAAATCCTCTCGATCCCGCAGGTCAGTTCTGGCTCGACCCGAACGGAGGTGACCTCGATGACGCTGTGCAGGCCGTGTGCAGCCAGGCCGCCGATGGGTCCGTCTGGAGCTGCCTGCAGCCGACGGCCGAGAGCGCCCGCGAGGTCACAGCGGCCGCCTCCAGTCCTGACGAACTCGCTTGGGTCACCGAGAGTGCCGGCAAACGGGAGGTGAGTGTACCGATCGCCGGGGTAGGGGTCAAGGGATCAGGTGACCCTCTCTATTCTTAATTGAGTAGGGGTCAGGTGACCCTCTCTATTCTTAATTGAGTAGGGGTCAGGTGACCCTCTCTATTCTTAATTGAGTAGGGGTCAGGTGACCCTCAATTCTAATTGAGTAGGGGTCAGGTGACCATCGATTGCCTAATTCAGCAGGGGTCAGATGACCCTCCATTTATTACGGAGGAGGGAAGGTCAGGTGACCACCCCGGGGAGACTCCCCAACAGGGAGGTCAACAGAACCCACTGCCGCCCCGGAACCGCAGATGTCGTACTCGGTGGACGGCAGCCAGCTGGCCTACCTGCAGCTGCTGTCCGGCCGGGCCAAGCAGCGGCTGAGCTTCGGTTGCGACGCCGCCGGCCCGGCCGGGTCCCTGGCGCTGCTGTACACCGACTCCGGCCGGGTGGTCACCGAGGCCGGCCTTCTGGACGCCGCCGACGGCAATGACGTCATCAACAACGGTCGGCGCCTGTTGAAGAGCCTCGGCGCAGGCGACTGCCGGCCAGGTGTCCGGCTGGACTTGCAGCTGTCCGGCCGGCCGGTGCACCTGCCTGTCCGAGACGCTGCGGCCAGAAGCCGGCAACTGCGGCTCCGCCTTCTGGGAGTCTGCTTCTCCTAGAGGATCAGACAGTACCTGAGTCTAATTACTGGACTGGGGATTCGAACCTAGGACCGTCTTTTAACTTAAAAAACTCTCGAACTTCATTTGAGTGGCTTCTTATTCATGTTTTACAGTTATCTATTTGTTGTTTAGGAATATAGACTTATTATACTATTATTATTACTATTGAATTGAGCTGCTAATGCACTTTAATAATAATTTTAATTTATCTAGTGCGACTGATCTAGCAGAATTACACGCTATTGGCCATAAGTGATTACGCACCTGCGGCTTTGTTCGACATTCTTGACTTTGGGGTCACGTGACCCTCGTTTATCAGCTGCGTGTTCATGAGACCCGTGGCTTGCTAGTAATGGGGCAGGG
Source organism: Macrostomum lignano (assembly GCA_002269645.1). NCBI lineage: Eukaryota > Metazoa > Platyhelminthes > Macrostomidae > Macrostomum > Macrostomum lignano. Next base: position 26,559 of record NIVC01002459.1, on the reverse strand, counting down.
GCGATCGATTGTTGGGGTGGGGCAGGGGCGATTACTGGGATGGGGCAGGGGCGATTACTGGGATGGGGGAGGGGCAATTACTGGGGTGGGGGAGGGGCAATTACTGGGGTGGGGGGGCAATTACTGGGGTGGGGGGGCAATTACTGGGGTGGGGTGAGGGGCAATTACTGGGATGGGACAGGGGCAATTACTGGGGTGGGGGAGGGGCAATTACTGGGGTGGGGCAGGGGCAATTACTGGGGTGGGGGAGGGGTGATTACTAGGGTGCGGGAGGGGCAATTACTGGGTTGGGGGAGGGGCAATTACTGGGGTGGGGGAGGGGTGATTACTAGGGTGCGGGAGGGGCAATTACTGGGGTGGGGCAGGGGCAAATACTGGGATGGGGCAGGGGCAATTACTGGGGTGGGGGGAGGGGCAATTACTGGGATGGGACAGGGGCAATTACTGGGGTGGGGGGAGGGGCAATTACTGGGGTGGGGCAGGGGCAATTACTGGGGTGGGGGGAGGGGTGATTACTAGGGTGCGGGAGGGGCAAATACTGGGATGGGGCAGGGGCAATTACTGGGGTGGGGGGAGGGGCAATTACTGGGATGGGACAGGGGCGATTACTGGGATGGGGGAGGGGCAATTACTGGGGTGGGGGAGGGGCAATTACTGGGGTGGGGCAGGGGCGATTACTGGGGTGGGGGAGGGGCAATTATTGGGTGGGGGAGAGGCAATTACTGGGATGGGGGGAGGGGCAATTACTGGGGTGGGGGAGGGGCAATTACTGTGGTGGGGGAGGGGCAATTACTGGGGTGGGGGGAGGGGCAATTACTGGGGTGGGGCAGGGGCAATTACTGGGGTGGGGCAGGGGCAATTACTGGGGTGGGGGGGCAATTACTGGGGTGGGGCAGGGGCGATTACTGGGGTGGGGCAGGGGCAATTACTGGAGTGGGGGAGGGGCAATTACTGGGGTGGGGGAGGGGCAATTACTGGGGTGGGGCAGGGGCGATTACTGGGGTGGGGCAGGGGCAATTACTGGAGTGGGGGAGGGGCAATTACTGGAGTGGGGGGAGGGCAATTACTGGGGTGGGGACAGGGGCGATTACTGGGGTGGAATGCATGAATGCATGCAGGCTTGCGTTTAAACTGAAATCGAAAGCAGACATAAGCATTGAGAGTAAAGCAAAACTATTTTGTCAATTAGCAAAGTAAATTATTTATTGTAACTCATTTTTATTTAACAAATGAAAAAAAGTAGCGCAAAAGCACTGCAGTTGGGAGACGAAATGAGCTGAGAACACAAGAGAACTAAAGAATGAGTAGCATCCAATGCTACTATTAGTACTGCATGGAAAATTTTACCAAATTTAATTACTATATATACTACTAAGGACACCAGTGTAAAGCTGAAATACAATGCAAAAATCTATAAATTATTACGCATTCAATTAAAATATTACATACTACCAATGCTTTATTATGTTTGCATCTCAAGTACAGCTAAGACGCATTGAAAGCTCAAACGTACTCAGAAACATTGAGATGGGACTCTTAGACACGTAGGAGATGGTTTGAGACTCACTCCCTAGGAGATACTGGTTCGAGACTCACTCCCTAGGAGATACTGGTTTGAGACTCACTCCCTAGGAGATACTGGTTCGAGACTCTCACTCCCTAAGAGACATTGGTTCGAAACTCTCACCCTTGGGAGATACTGGTTCGAGACTCCCACTACCTAGGAGATACTGGTTCGAGACTCTCACCCCCCTAGGAGACACTGGTTCGAGACTCTCACCCCTATGAGATACTGGTTCAAGACTCTCACCCCAAACGAGAGACTGTTTAAGACCCTCAGCGCACCCCACCTGCAGTCATTCAAAGCTGGTTTGCACAGAATCGTCAGACTCTGACCGCACAGACGAGGCCGCCTCCTGTAGCGATTGACTCTCGTTGCTAGCATCGCTAGAATCGTCGCCATTGTCGTCGTCGTCGTCAACGATGAAGGAGGATGTTCCGGCTGACCGACCACCGCCAGCTTGTCGTCGGCGCCGGGCGGCTCGACCTCGGCCAGCAGCTGCGGTACTGCCGGACAGCCTTGACCGGCGATTATGATTATGATTAATATTATTATTATTGCAGCTACGGCTAGCAGCGGCCGCGGTGGGTCTGCCTGGACGGCGGCTGCTTCGACCGCGGGCGGCGGCGACGTCGGTGACGGACAAGCAGGGTTCGGGGAAGGCGGCGATGGCGGCGGCGGCGGCGACGGCAGCGGAACGGGGCTGCGAATTTGAAATGAAGGGGGGGGGTCAGTTGACCTTTGATTCCTAAGGGGGTCAGTTGACCCTTGATTCCTATTTATTCCTAAGCAAGGGGGTCAGTTGACCTTGATTCCTAAGCAAGGGGTCAGTTGACCCTTGATTCCTAAGCAAGGGGGTCAGTTGACCCTTGATTCCTAAGCAAGGGGGTCAGTTGACCCTTGATTCCTAAGCAAGGGGGTCAGTTGACCTTGATTCCTAAGTAAGGGAGTCAGTTGACCCTTGATTCCTAAGTAAGGGAGTCAGTTGACCCTTGATTCCTAAGTAAGGGGGTTAGTTGACCTGATAACTAAATAAGGGGGTCAGTTGACCTTGATTCCTAAGTAAGGGAGTCAGTTGACCCTTGATTCCTAAGTAAGGGAGTCAGTTGACCCTTGATTCCTAAGCAAGGGGTCAGTTGACCCTTGATTCCTAAGCAAGGGAGTCAGTTGACCCTTGATTCCTAAGTAAGGGGGTCAGTTGACCCTTGATTCCTAAGCAAGGGGGTCAGTTGACCTTAATTCCTAAGTAAGGGAGTCAGTTGACCCTTGATTCCTAAGTAAGGGAGTCAGTTGACCCTTGATTCCTAAGTAAGGGGGTTAGTTGACCTTGATAACTAAATAAGGGGGTCAGTTGACCTTGATTCCTAAGCAAGGGGGTCAGTTGACCTTGATTCCTAAGCAAGGGGGTCAGTTGACCCTTGATTCCTAAGCAAGGGGTCAGTTGACCCTTGATTCCTAAGCAAGGGGGTCAGTTGACCCTTGATTCCTAAGCAAGGGGTCAGTTGAAGGGGGCTGGGCTCCGATTCTTAAGCAAACATCTCTCGCGCTTCTCACCCGAATCCGTCTCAATCGTTGTCGAACTCCGCTAACGGACTCGAGCCCACGACCTCTGCCTCCGGCTACTCGACTGCCCGGCCGATCAGTCGCAGCTCGCCGCGGTCGATAATCCAGGTCGCTCTCGTCGTCATTATCGTCGGAGTCGTCGGAATCAGCGGTGGCAGTCGTTGTAGTACTCGTAGCAGTCGATGACGTCATTGACTCATCCCGCTGCTCATCCTCACCGATCTCGCCGTCAGCCGCATCGCTGACACCGTCAGCAATGGAAGAGGAGCTGCTGGCTTCTTCAACGGCGAATCGCCGTCTAGAAGCAACTGGGTGCCGTAGCCGTCGCCGCCTTCGCTGCTGCTGCTGGGGGCACCGGGGGCAGTTCCACTGGCCGGGCGGCACCGCGGCCAGAGGCGGGTCCAGGCAGTCCAGGTGGTAGGCGGCGTCGCAGGTGTCGCACAGCAGCAGCTCGTCCTCTCGGTCGCCTTGAGAACAGAGCAGAGATGAATGCTTTTAGGCTGCATCGCTTTCAGGGACCAGCAAACTAAAACTTCAGGATATCCTGATCTAAACGATAAGCCCCGGAATCAAATTTTAAACCTTCAGGATCCAAACTAAACCTTCAGGATCCAAACTAAATCCTTCAGGATCCAAACTAAACCTTCAGGATCCAAACTAAACCTTCAGGATTCAAACTAAACCTTCAGGATCCAAACTAAACCTTCAGGATCCAAACTAAACCTTCAGGATCCAAACTAAATCCTTCAGGATCCAAACTAAATATTTCAGGATCCAAACTAAATCTTTCAGGATCCAAACTAAATCTTTCAGGATCCAAACTAAATCTTTCAGGATCCAAACTAAATCTTTCAGGATCCCAACTAAATCTTTCAGGATCCAAACTAAATCCTTCAGGATCCCAACTAAAGCCCGGCTGTCTCACAAGTCTCACCCTGATAGCAGACGGCGCAAATCTCATCAATAGTTGGAAAGTCATCGGAAGCGTCCAGCAGAGACTGCAGCTGCTGCTGCCGCTGCTCAGGCTGCGGAGCCGCAATCCGCTCGACGGTGGCCGCGGGGCCGAACCGGCTCGCCACCATCACCGTGGAGAACTCCAGCCGGTCCAGCGGGCACGTGTTGGCTGTTCGACACCATTCGGTCAGACAGGGCAGGCAGAAGGCGTGCCGGCAGCAGTCGGGCCGGGCCACCCGGCCGCTGATTGGCTCGCAGCAGACCGGACAGGAGAAGCTCGGGTGCTCGGCGAAGTCGATCCGGTCGACAATGCGACCGCCTGGACGACGACGCAGAGTGACGGAGTCGAACTGGATGCCGCAGTTGGGCACCGGGCAGAGCAGGGCGGCGGCCGCTGTTGCTGATGAAGTTGATGAGGCTGAGGCGGCGGCTTCATCCGTAACGCGGCGGCGCTGCTCAGCGTAGGCGAGCAGACAGGCCAGGTGGAATCGGTGCCGCGGGCAGGACTCGGCGAACTCGTACCGGGTGAACTTGGCGTTGCACAGCCGGCAGTGACGGTCGCCGCACGCAGGCTGCGGGCAGGTACAGGGAGAGGGGGAGAGCCTGAGGATCTGGGAGGCTGGCCCAGCAACTGAGGATCTGGGAGGCTGGCCCAGCAACTGAGGATTTGGGAGGCTGGCCCAGCAACTGAGGATTTGGGAGGCTGGCCCAGCAACTGAGGATTTGGGAGGCTGGCCCAGCAACTGAGGATCTGGGAGGCTGGCCCAGCAACTGAGGGTCTGGGAGGCTGGCCCAGCAACTGAGGGTCTGGGAGACTGGCCCAGCAACTGAGGGTCTGGGAGACTGGCCCAGCAACTGAGGGTCTGGGAGACTGGCCCAGCAACTGAGGATTTTGGAGGCTGGCCCAGCAACTGGGGATCTAGGAGGCTGGCCCAGCAACTGAGGATCTGGGAGGCTGGCCTAGCAACTGAGGATCTGGAAGGCTGCCCAGCAACTGAGGATCTGGGAGGCTGGCCCAGCAACTGAGGATCTGGGAGGCTGGCCCAGCAACTGAGGATCTGGGAGGCTGGCTCAGCAACTGAGGATCTGGGAGGCTGGCCCAGCAACTGAGGATCTGGGAGGCTGGCCCAGCAACTGAGGATCTGGGAGGCTGGCTCAGCAACTGAGGATCTGGGAGGCTGGCGGGAACAAAGCCATCAGACAGGCATCAGCAAGGTGCCTCACCGACTTGCTGCTCGAGTCCTCCACGCCACGGTCCACCGCCTCCGCATCGGCAGGCGCGGTCGTGAGAACAGCGGCGGCAGCTCCGGCAGCAGCGGAGTCGTCAGCGTCTTCTGCCGAACTCGAATCCGGCACGGCCGGTCGAACGACTCGCGGTCGTCGAGTAACCGGCGGCGAAGTCGAAGAGGTTGACGATGATGACGAGGAAGCTGAGAAAGCGGCGACGCGTTTCCGACCGGCTCGAACGGGAGCGCCGATCGGGCTGGACGAGGAGGAGGAGTTGTCGGCGTCGAGATTTTCAACGGCCCTTTCAATTGCCGATCGACAGTCTGGACAGAGCCAGGACGGCGCCGACGGTGGCTGCTGCTGCCGGCAGCAGTCGGCGTGGAAGGCAGCCTCGCAGTCGGCGCACTGCACCGCCAGCCGATCGGCTACGGGCCGACGGCAGACGCCGCAGTCGAGCAGCCGACGCCTGCCGCATCGACGGAACAGGTCCGACACGGAGCCTGAGGACATGCCAGGCGCCGCGGCAGGCCGGACGTCAGCAGCAGACAGTCGCTCTCGCCTCAGCAGGGGTCCGCCAAGCCGGCTGTAGCAAAACAACAGCCGATAGTGCCGCCTGCAGGCCGGACACCTGTCCGACTGCTCAGACCAGTGCCGCAGGCAGGCCAGACAGAAGGCGTGATCGCAGCACTCCGGCGTGGCAACTTCGCCAGCTGGATATTCGAAACAGACCGAGCAACGATGCTGCGACGGGTCGAGTTTCAACACCTGATCGCCGCAGTTGGCAATATCCAAGCCGGCCAAGTATTCGTGAAAGCAGATTTCATTGCTGCTGCTGCTATTAGGAGAGCACTGTCCGGGACAGCTAGTCAGATCAGAGCCGGCAAGGCTGGCAAACAGGCAGGCAGGGTGAAACCAGTGCTGACTGCAGCCGGTCAGGTGGCACAGTTCAACCGAGCTGCCGCAGCCGCTGCTGTCGCCTGATTGGCAAATCTGGCACTGACGAGACTGCTGCGGGGCAGCGAAAGGTCGGATGAGAGAGGAGCCTTAAAGCTTGGGGTTGACTTCTAACGCATGGGTTTGTGCCATAGACGCTAACAAATTCTAGACCGCTGGAATAACTTTGCTTTCCTAATGCTTTCCTAATCCCTGCCACAGATTTTAAAATAACTAGTTGGGCCACTCAGGCAGATATACTTAGTAAAACAGCTTTCTACTTTCAGTTCAGTAGCAATGAAGAATTCATAAGATATTTTATTAAAATAAAGGCAGCTTAAATGACTTTGATAAGTTCAGAACCCAAGCTTGCAGGCGTAAACAACTTGCTAATTGGTTCAGCAATAATGTACATTGGCCAGTCCACTGAAATGTACATGGCAGCTTTAGGCTGGAATTCGGAGGAAGGCAATAAAAATTGGGACGGGCGAGAGGGGGGGTTAGTGTGGAAAGTTTAGTTGGAGGGTTGTAGGGTTTAGGCTGGGGGGTAAGAGCCAATAAATGAGCTTTAAAAATACATTAAAATCTTGTTTAACTTACTACTGAACTGAAAGTAGCTTACACGCCAATGTGATGAGTGGCTTATCTAGTAGTTATTCTAGTATCTGTAATCCCTCCCGCCTAACAATTATACTCCTGACCAATCAACGCATAGTAGACTCTAATCTACTCCTGACCAATCAGAGCATAGCAGACTCCAATCTACTCCTGACCAATCAGAGCATAGCAGACCCCAATCTACTCCTGACCAATCAGAGCATAGTAGACTCTAATCTACTCCTGACCAATCAGAGCATAGCAGACTCTAATCTACTCCTGACCAATCAGAGCATAGTAGACTCTAATCTACTCCTAACCAATCAGAGCATAGCAGACTCTAATCTACTCCTGACCAATCAGAGCATAACAGACCCCAATCTACTCCTGACCAATCAGAGCATAGTAGACTCTAATCTACTCCTGACCAATCAGAGCATAGTAGACTCTAATTTACTCCTGACCAATCAACGCATAGTAGACTCTAATCTACTCCTGACCAATCAGAGCATAGCAGACCCTAATCTACTCCTGATCAATCAGAGCATTGCTGATCCCAGACTTCTCAATCTCTACATATAAAAGTCAAAACTCTTCTATTATAAAAGAAAGCCTTGCAAAAAAAAAAGTTAAATAATGATGGGTTGAAGGGTTTATTTTGCAGTTAATTTTCAAAGAAAAAGATTCTAGCAGACAGGCGAGATTTAAGAGGCAGAAAATCTGCAAAATACTCACATAAGTCTATCTAAAGCTGAGAAAGTTGAAGGGTAAAATAAGATAGAGCTAACAGCTATTAAAAAAATTAAAATTGTTTTTAGAAGCTGCTAATATTTTTACAAATGTAAACAAAAAGTGACGCAGCTAGCTTGAATACTGTTTATAAAGTGAGTTCTAAGATCTGGTTATGCATTTCTTTGAAATTTGAGTGGACTTTATCCGATAGTTTTATAATTACTTGATTAATAATAATTGACCAACAAATGGATGTGAATTTTAGTGGGGTGGTGGAGAGCTCGGAACGAGGGGATGTACATTTGGAATGGGTTGGTTGGCCAGACCGGGACGAGGGGATGTACATTTGGAGTGGGGTGGTTGGCCAGACCGGGACGAGGGGATGTACATTTGGAGTGGGGTGGTTGGCTAGTTCGGGACGAGGGGATGTACATTTGGAATGGGTTGGTTGGCCAGACCGGGACGAGGGGATGTACATTTGGAGTGGGGTGGTTGGCCAGACCGGGATGAGGGGATGTACATTTGGAGTTGGGGTGGTTGGCCAGTCCGGGTCGAGGGGATGTACATTTGGAGTGGGGTGGTTGGCCAGACCGGGACGAGGGGATGTACATTTGGAGTGGGGTGGTTAGCTGTAACAAAGTAAATGTATTCATAAGCTTTCATATGGTATGAAAAATTCTTCTAAATCTAAAAAATATTGAAAGCAAATTTTCAGGTAGCTCGTAAAATGTCACTAGATACAATAAGATGTAAATACCTTAGTAATGTATTTAATCTGGCTTGGATAAGAAAATACAAGTAATGACTAAATCTATGAATAGATTAAAATTTACATTGCAGTCGCAGAGGTTCAAGCAACTCAATCAATATTTAAGCTGATTGGAGCGAATTGTGGATGCTAACTAATCTGCAAAACAATGATACAGCTCGTACCGAGGCACTGTAGATATGCTACAGGTAGATATTAGGTATAAAATCTAAAAAGGCGTAGGATTGAAGCAATTGAAAACAGGTTTCGTCCTTAAGAAAGGGTGATAATTTGCGTACTATAGTACTGACAATGCCAACAGTAGCATTCTGGGGATTGTGCAGGCAAAAATATGTCAATTTTTATAGGGAAAGTTAATAAAACAGACAGAGGGTTTGTTTGACAAGTCAACATGTACTTTAAGACGGTAAAACAAGCCCTCCTGTTAGCAGTCAGTCTCATGACATCAAGCAGGTGCTATTAAGCTGCTTACTGCGACTCAAACTGAGCTCGCCTTTCAACAGGAAGTTGAGCGCAGCCTTGGCAATAAAGCTGGACGTGCCCCGGGACACGACCGCTTCGGTCTGGTAGAACAGCACCATCGACTTGTCGGCCTCCGGGCCCGTCAGCTCGCGCTCGGATTTGAAATCTCGCCAAGCCTCGTCGATAATCCGCAATACGTCGAGTTCCTCTTTGACTGCCAGTTCCGGATTGCGCTGCAGGATGAGCTCAATGATGACCAGGGCTTCCACTAGCATCTGGCGCAGTGCCGGGTTGCGCGTCTCCCTGCACAAGCGTTGCAATACGGATTTATTTATTAAATATGCACTGAGTGAACCAATAGAGATCCCACAAAATCGACGCAGATCCCACATAAACGTAAAATAGCGCTAAGAATCTTAAAAAATGTAAACCCCACACCTATCAGAGATCCCATACCCAATCCAACAGATCCTATACCTATATCTAACAGATCCCATACCCAATCCAACAGATCCCATACCCATATCTGACGGATCCCATACCCAATCCAACAGATCCCATACCCATATCTGACGGATCCCATACCCAATCTAACAGATCACATACCTATATCTAACAGATCCCATACCCAATCCAACAGATCCCATACCTATATCTGACGGATCCCATACCCAATCCAACAGATCCCATACCTATATCTAACAGGCCCCATACCCAATCCAACAGATCCCATACCCATATCTGACGGATCCCATACCCATATCTAACAAATCCCATACAATCCAATGGATCCCATACTACCCAATCCAATGGATCCCAGACCCAATCCAATGGGTCCTATACCCAATCCAACAGATCCCATCATACATGCGCAACTGCTGGCCGACCTGGCCGATCCGGCCACCGTAAATCGTGGCTGACCAGGGGTAAGTCGCAAAATTGAGTCAACCAAAAACAGAAAAACACAAGAACCAAGAAAGGCAAGAGGAAAGCGAAAGAAAGAGCAGTTCAGGGAAAATAATGAAGCAAAAGAAAAACAATTCGCAAAAGAAGCAAACTAAGTTGTAAAAATATTCAGGTAAGTCGCAAAAAGGATCAGGTAAGTCGCAACAGGAATCAGGTAAGTCGCAAAAGGGTTAGGTAAGTCGCAAAAAGGATTAGGTAAGTCCCAAAAAGGATTAGGTAAGTCGCAAAAAGGATTAGGTAAGTCGCAAAAAGGATTAGGTAAGTCGCAAAAAGGATTAAGTAAGTCGCAAAAAGGATTAGGTAAGTCGCAACAGGAATCAGGTAAGTCGCAAAAGGGTTAGGTAAGTCGCAAAAAGGATTAGGTAAGTCCCAAAAAGGATTAGGTAAGTCGCAAAAAGGATTAGGTAAGTCACAAAAAGGATCAGCTAAGTCGCAAAAGGATTAGGTAAGTCGCAAAAAGGATTAGGTAAGTCGCAAAAAGGATTAGGTAAGTCACAAAGGGTTAGGTAAGTCGCAAAAGGATTAAGTAAGTCGCAAAAAGGATTAGGTAAGTCGCAAAAAGGATTAGGTAAGTCGCAAAAAGGATTAGGTAAGTCACAAAGGGTTAGGTAAGTCGCAAAAAGGATTAGCTAAGTCACAAAGGGTTAGGTAAGTCGCAAAAAGGATTAGGTAAGTCGCAAAAAGGATTAGGTAAGTCGCAAAAAGGATTAGGTAAGTCGCAAAAAGGATTAGGTAAGTCGCAAAAAGGATTAAGTAAGTCGCAAAAAGAATTAGGTAAGTCGCAAAAGGGTTAGGTAAGTCGCAAAAGGATTAGGTAAGTCGCAAAAAGGATTAAGTAAGTCGCAAAAAGGATTAGGTAAGTCGCAAAAAGGATTAGGTAAGTCACAAAGGGTTAGGTAAGTCGCAAAGGGTTAGGTAAGTCGCAAAAGGGTTAGGTAAGTCGCAAAAGGATTAGGTAAGTCGCAAAAAGGATTAAGTAAGTCGCAAAAAGGATTAGGTAAGTCGCAAAAAGGATTAGGTAAGTCACAAAGGGTTAGGTAAGTCGCAAAGGGTTAGGTAAGTCGCAAAAGGATTAAGTAAGTCGCAAAAAGGATTAAGTAAGTCGCAAAAAGGATTAGGTAAGTCGCAAAAGGGTTAGGTAAGTCGCAAAAGGATTAGGTAAGTCGCAAAAAGGATTAAGTAAGTCGCAAAAAGGATTAGGTAAGTCGCAAAAAGAAGCAACTAAGTCGCAATAAGAGGGAAGTAAGTCACAATCAGAGGCAATCAGGGGTAGTAGGTGCAAGTGTGGCAGGAGAGCAAAAACAGAATAGAAGCCTTCAACCACAGACAAGATCTTTGAAATCAGAAGCCCGCGTCATTTCTTAAACTCTGGAGCAGGGGTTGGCAAACTCCGGCTCGCGAAGCCCCTCTATCTGGCCCTCGCCCCTCGGGTTCTTTGAAACTTCCTAACTACGAGTAGCAAGGTTGGTGTCTCTTCAACTCTCATCTCTCTCTTCTTCTCTACCTTGCCTCCCCTCTTCTCTCTCTCCCCCTTTTCCCTCTTCTCTCTCCTCTCATTTTTACTCTCCTCTCTTCTCCCCCTTTCTCTCTACCCTTTCTCCTCAATGCCCTCTTCTCTCCTCTTATCTTCAGCAAAAATATGTGCATATTTTCTTACTTCAAAGTAGAGGGAATAGAAGATTAGAGATAAGCAAACAGAGGAGAGGCGAGCGATGCGATGGGAGAAAAGATAGAAGAGGAGAGAAAAGCTGAGGGAGGAAAAAGAGATGAGAGAGAAGAGGAGATGAGAGAAAAGAGGAAAGAAAAGATGATGGATAAGATCAGAAGAGAGGAAAGAGGAAAGAGGAGAGAGTAGATGAGAGAAGAGAGGATAAAGAGGAGATGAGAGGAGAGTGAAGAGAGGAGAGATGAGAGAGTAGAAAAGAGAGGAGAGATAAGATGAGAGAGTAGAGTGGAGAGAGACGAGAGGGAAGATAAGATGAGAGAGTAGAGTGGAATGGAGAGAGACAAGAGGAGAGATAAGAATGTAGAGAGGAGACAGAAGAGATAGGAGAGGAGAGGAAAGAGAGGAGAGAGGAGAGGAAAGAGAGAAGGGATAAGGGATGAGAGAGAAAAGAAAAAGAGGATGAGAAGATTGAGGAATGGAGAGAATTTGCAAAGGCCTCAAATCTTAGTTTAACATGCATTACTCCCATCTTTGCCTTTTTCCTAACTGTTAACAAGTTTTTGTTTGAGCATGACTTCAAATTTAGAATCTATGCAAAAATAGTTCCGGGAATTAGAATTCAGTGGTTTAAAAATCTGTGGGTTTTCACAGCTTGTATCTCTACTGGATTCGTATTCTGCATCTGATGAGCCATCTGAATCAGGGCTCTCATCTTCCATGCCAAATCGTCTAGCAAATCGTTCTTGAGCTATAGGTCACACTGTATTCACTTCACTTACTTCTGGACATTTATGAATCATGACTTTTGTAGTATGCTCACTACACTGTACTGACAATTTACCAATTGCTTCATGCCGCCACTAGATGACATACTGATTAGCTGTTATAAAAACGCGGAATCTGCACGCAGCACTAATTAGCTGGCGAGGCATTTAGCTTTAAAAATATGGTCATAGTTACTCCTGCCGTTTACCTAAAGTTTTTGCTTGGCTCTTTCATAGGTAAGTCGCATTTTTTATCGAAAACTAAGTCGCACGGCCAGCGTAATTTCAGAAGTTGCGCATGTATGGATCCCATACCAAATCTAACAGATCCCATACCCAATCCAACAGATCCCATACCAAATCTAGCAGATCCCATACCCAATCCAACAGATCCCATACCAAATCTAACAGATCCCATACCCAATCCAACAGATCCCATACCAAATCTAACAGATCCCATACCCAATCCAACAGATCCCATACCAAATCTAACAGATCCCATACCCAATCCAACAGAATCCACACGCAATCCAGATCCCACAAACAGCATATAAAGCAGTATACCTGGCCAGAATAGCCTGCACAGCGAACACAAAGTTGGCATCGTTGCGGGACATGTCATTCAGGCAGGGGTACTGCTCTATCAGGGTGCTGCCGATGCGCACACCGCCGGTGCAGGCCTCCAGCACGCCGTAGACGCCTTCGTAGAAGCCGGGCGGCACCCGGCAGAGGCAGCCGTCGATCCGGCGCTGCCAGTAGGGATCCCGGAGACGGTCCCGACGAAGGATGGACACCAACAGGGATTGGATCTGCGATGGTGTGGCGGCATTTTTGTGTTGAGTATTGGCACCGTCTCCATCAAGCCCGTGAGCCTCTCACTTTATAAGTCCAGTGATCCCATCTGTCCAGTGATCCCATCTGTCCAGTGATTCAATCTTTCAGTGATCCCATCTGTCTAGTGATCACATCTGTCTAGTGATCTCATCTGTCAGTGATCGTATATATCCAGTGATCCCATATATCCAGTGATCCCATCTGTCTAGTGATCCTATCTGTCTAGTGATCCCATCTGTCCAGTGATCCCATCTATCCAGTGATTCAATCTTTCAGTGATTCAATCTTTCAGTGATTCAATCTTTCAGTGATCCCATCTGTCAGTGATGCCATCTGTCTAGTGATCCTATCTGTCTAGTGATCCCATCTGTCTAGTGATCCTATCTGACAGTGATCCCATCTGTCTAGTGATCCCATCTGTCAGTGATCCAATCTGTGCACTGATCCCCCAGAGACACCCGTGCCCAGCCCGCTCAGCTGTCACCTTATACGGGGACAGATTCTGCAGTATCTTGCAGCCGCCATACAAGGCATCATCAACATTCTCCAATTCGATGTCCAGAGCGTCAACCAGCGGGTCCAGCCTGATATAGTAGATACCGCGAAACAGCGAGTTATCACGGCTGATGAGCGAGCCCAGGAACAGGATCAGCTCCTGCAGCAGCACCGCCTTGCCAGACGGTCCTGGCGGGTACTGGGCATACATAATCTGACACAGCTCTTTAGGCGTGAGCGGCCTGTCTATGACAATATCCGAGCCAATTATGATCTTCTTGCCGGCAACGATAACGTTGGATAGGGAAGGAGCCAGGCTGTCCACTTCTTTGCGCAGGATGGCCGAAGCGTAGCGCACGATGGCCCAGCGCTGCTGGACACCGGCAGTGCGACTGAGGTCTTCCAGCCGGTGCGAGACAGTTTCGGTTCCGCCTGCGGCGGGGGGGGGGCAATGTTGTTCTGGTGAGTTAGACAGCACAAAATTTGCGAATCAAGGTATTCGAGGTGTTAAGTTGTTAGGAATATCATCAAGATATTTGCGATTACAAGGTTCTCAGGGTCACTTGTGTAGGGATCTCAGGGTCACGTGTGCAGGGTTCTCAGGGTCACGTGTGCAGGGTTCTCAGGGTCACGTGTGCAGGGTTCTCAGGGTCACGTGTGCAGGGATCTCAGGGTCACGTGTGCAGGGATCTCAGGGTCACGTGTGCAGGGATCTCAGGGTCACGTGTGCAGGGATCTCAGGGTCACGTGTGCAGGGATCTCAGGGTCACGTGTGCAGGGATCTCAGGGTCACGTGTGCAGGGATCTCAGGGTCACGTGTGCAGGGATCTCAGGGTCACGTGTGCAGGGATCTCAGGGTCACGTGTGCAGGGATCTCAGGGTCACGTGTGCAGGGATCTCAGGGTCACGTGTGCAGGGATCTCAGGGTCACGTGTGTAGGGATCTCGGGGTAGCATGCACACTACAGAAATTTCAGGGTAGCATGTACAGGAACTTCAGGGTAGCATGTACAGGAACTTCAGGGTAGCATGTACAGGAACTTCAGGGTAGCATGTACAGGAATTCAAGGGTAGCATGTACAGGAGTTTCAGGGTTAGGATATAAGACCACAACATTACCGTGAGGGATCTCCCCAAACCCACCTGACAGAGCGTACAGCGGTCCGTGTCTGTCGTGCAGAATGTGCAGCAGCTGAGTCCTCGGTCCCATATTCAAAGATGCCGTGTCAATGAGCTGGCAGAGGTCCTCGGAGCTGCTGGACTCCACACGCCTCACATCGATCCATTCTTCGCGTTCAACGGCCACCGCGGCGTGGCCCTGAATGTTCATCAGGGAGCGAAACGATTTCTCAACGCTGAGCTCTTCAACGCTGGGCAGATCTTTGAAAGCGTCGCCGTGGTCCTGCAGATAGTCCAGGTGGTCAACGCAAGCGCTGGCTAGCAGGTTCTGGGCTCGGCCAAGCAGCACCCGGACGCCATTAACCCGGCCGCTGCGCATTCCAGTGAGGAAAGCGATGAGCTGCTTGGCGCCAGCCGCCCGGATCATGTCCTCGCGGAGTAGAAAGCAGAATGTTGGGCGGCCGCGCAGGCGCCACCAGGTGGATAGGAATTGCAGATTGGTGCGCACCTGACAATAGGGAATAGATTAATGATTGACAGATCGGCTTGAGATTAGCTGCTATAGATACTAAGATAGATTTTTGAGGTTACTATTAGTTAGCAGAGAGGCTTCGGCCTTCGGGCACCGTCGCGAATCAAGGCGACAGTCGACCCGCGCACACGCTCATACAGGGTGTACTGTGTACAGCGGCCCTGGCTTTTCTATCATCATTATTGCACTAAAAACCAGGCCCTAAAAATTAATTTGGCCGCGAAAACCTCAGATTCATCAGATGCTATAATAACTATTCATAGATGGGACACCCAGCACATTTCCATGTAAGCTACTTTAAGTAGAGGGTCAAAAGTTATTTTAATATATTTTAGGACAAGGCTCGTTTATTGGCCCTCTCACCTCCAAGCTAAACCCCTCCGACCGCGCCTTTCCGCAAAAAATCTCTACCCCCCACCCCGCCGCCCAGTTTTTATTGCCTTTCTCAGTGTTCCAGCCTACCGGTAAAGCTGCAATGTACATTATATAGGCTCGCTTATTCTCATCCCCCCACTGAAGCCTCGGCCGCGTCTTTCCGCACAAAATTTCTACCCCCGCCCCGCCGCCCAGTTTTTATTGCCATCCTCGGGGTGTTCCAGCCTACGGTAAAGCTGCAATGTACATTATATAGGCTCGCTTATTCCCCACCCCCCACTGAAGCTTCGGCCGCGTCTTTCCGCACAAAATCCCTACCCCCGCCCCGCCGCCCAGTTTTTATTGCCATCCTCGGGGTGTTCCAGCCTACAGTAAAGCTGCAATGTACATGTACATTATATAGGCTCGCTTATTCTCATCCCCCCACTCAAGCCTCGGCCGCGTCTTTCCGCACAAAATCTCTACCCCCGCCCCGCCGCCCAGTTTTTATTGCCATCCTCGGGGTGTTCCAGCCTAAAGCTCCAATGTACATGTACATTGCATTGCATAGGCTCCTTTATTGGCCCTCGCATCCCCTCTCCCCGAGCTGAAGCCTTCGGCCGCATCTTTCCCCACAAAATCTCTACCCCCGGCCCAAATTTTTATTGCCTTCTAGCCTAAACCTGCCTGCCATGTACATTTTCAACGGCGCTGGCTTATGTACATTACGGCTGAACGAATAGTGGGCTGTTTACTTCTGCAGGTCACGCCAACTGCCTCTTTTCTTTTTATAAACCGTCCTAAGTGAGCATCATCTAGTTCTGATAGTACCTGCGGCTAATATATATTAGAAATGACATCAGACGCATTAGCCGATATGTATCGAAAAGAAATGTTAAACAAAGCAAGCGCACACCTCGTCGATGACCATGTCCATATCGTGTAGCAGATAAAAGTCGCGCATCTCAAATAGCAGCGGATAGCACAGCACAGTGCGGCCGGGCACCCTGTAGAATTTCGCCGTGCCCAGCTGGCCAATTGGACGGAGTGGCCGGCCGGACAAGCCAAGTCGTTCGCACTGACCGAGGCACTCTTGCACTTTAATGAGGTTCTTCGACGGCCAAAGGGTGATTGGTTCAACCTGCGAAGCACATTGTGTAGGGCGATTATTAAGGAAAATGGAGAGCGATTATTAAGGAAAATGGAAGGCGATTATTAAGGAAAATGGAGGGCGATTAGTTACACGTAGGACATTGGAGGGCGATTATTTACATGTAGGACATTGGAGGGCGATTAGTTAAATGTAGGACATTGGAGGGTGATTATTTACATGTAGGACATTGGAGGGCGATTATTTAGGACATTGGAGGGTGATTATTTAGCAGATTGGAGAGCGATGATTTGGAGAATGCAGGTGCTGATTGAGAATATAGTACTAAGAGTCGTGAGCAGCCTCACCTGAGTAGGGGTCTGACTCTGCACGCCGAACGTAGCAAGCATCTGCTGCAGGCGCACAGACTCAGATATGAGCACAACTTGCACAACCAGATCCTGTAGCTTATTTATAAATGGCACCCGCCTAGACAGATCCAACGGGCGTTCGTGAAAAGATTTGTACCGCCTAAGCAGATCCAGGTCGTGCGCCATGAGATAGCCGGACTCCAGCAGCTCGGCTATGAGGGCTACGGCTTCGCCCCATAGAAAGACGGTGTCGTTGAGTTCGAAATTCGGTCGCCGAGCTTGACTACCGGGCCGATCGCGCTCCTCTTGAAGATAGTCGCGCGGCACGAAGTAGAACTTTGGCAGCCAACGGCTCGACTGAGGAGGCTGCGAGCTGTCGGGACTGGAGTGGAAGGACGGTGAGGAGTACGGATTAGGGACAGGGTGGATTAGGGACTGGCTGGGTTAGGGACTTGGTGAATTAAAGAGAGGGTGGATTAGGGACTGAGTCGATTAAAGACAGGGTGGATTAAGAACTAGGCGGATTAGGGACAGGGTGAATTAAAGAGAGGGTGGATTAGGGACTGGGTGGATTAGGGATTGGGCGGATTAGGGACAGGGTGAATTAAAGAGAGGGTGGATTAGGGACTGGGTGGATTAGGGATTGGGTGGATTAGGTACAGGGTGGATTAGGGACTGGGTGGATTAGAGGCTGGGTGAATTAGGGATTGGGAGGATTAGGGACTTGGTGGATTAGGGACTTGGTGGATTAGGGACTGGGGGGTTTAAGGAATTGGTGGATTAGGGACTTGGTGGATTGGGAGTTGAAAGGATTAGCAATAAAGCAGGAAATCAGATTAATGAATAGTCATATCATACCCAAACGGTAAGTCGCATTCAACACGCAGGTCGTCCAGTTTCTGTTTATAGAGCGTGGCAGTGGTGCGATCGCCCTGCAGGCAGTGCTCAATGACCAGGAAAGCGTACATTATCGGCCATTGGCATTCGATTGCTTCGAAGCTTTTCAACTCTCCGTGACTGTATAGGGCGCCTCGGCTGGGCTCCAGCACTGTGCCGTAGCCGTCTCTGCCAATCAGAAACTTTGTTCATGTATTGTTGCTAATCAATCAGATATTAAACAATTATTGTATAATATTAGCGGCCTTGGTAAATTTACATTTCCAGGGTCAAACAGGCAAGTTAAAGCCGATCCGAAGCCTAGCTGCAGTGTCAAGCTATAGTCATCTACAGTCAAGCTACTCTGCCTACTCTCTGAGGTACTCTACCTATTCTAGGCTACTCTACCGACCTACTCTTTGAGCTACTCTACCGACCTACTCTAAGCTATTCTACCTACCTACTCTCTGAGCTACTCTATCGACCTACTCTAAGCTACTCAACCTACCTACTCTAAGCTACTCAACCTACCTACTCTAAGCTACTCAATCTACCTACTCTGAGCTACTCAACCTACCTACTCTGAGCTACTCAACCTACCTACTCTAAGCTACTCAACCTACCTACTCTAAGCTACTCAACCTACCTACTCTGAGCTACTCAACCTACCTACTCTGAGCTACTCAACCTACCTACTCTAAGCTACTCAACCTACCTACTCTTTGAGCTACTCAACCTACCTATTCTAAGCTACTCAACCTACCTACTCTAAGCTACCGCAGGCAACGCAACAATACCCAGAGAAAAATCGCAGCACGAGCCTCACCTCGAGAACCGTTTAAAGCCGTACTCGCCGCGAAATCTGGAGAAAATATTGTGCAGAGCGGTCTTCCTAACCGGCTCGTGTGTGGCGTGCCCCGGCCAGCACAGGGTGGGTATCAGGGCACTGTCACAGCCCTTGCTGGCGCTCTCCCTTGGCAACAGATTGGTGAGAATGATCCGATTCCTAGAATGAGCATCAATGTCAACGTGGATCACGGTGGTGTGATCGCCAGACTGGCCGAACACGTTAAAACTGTTGGCTGCTTCGAGCGCGGCTTTGGCGAAGCCAACGGAGCTGGCGTGCAGCTCTACGCTGCCAGTGTTCTGCTTGGTGCCGCGCTCCCACATGCCGAAGTCCGGGATGCGGTAGGCCCGCTCCAGGTAGAATATCAGGTTCTGGAATACGCTCACCTGCATGGGCGGAATAGGGATTCTATTAGGCGGGATAAGGGGATGATAGAATTATCAGCTTATGGAAGAATGAATGATAAAGTAGGAAGCGTCCGGACTTCTCAGGTTGTCAGGACATTCCATGGGGAGCACACGGGATGAAGGGAGACTGTCTCAGGACATTCCATGGGGGAGCACACGGGATGAAGGGAGACTGTCTCAGGACATCCCATGGGGGAGCACACGGGATGAAGGGAGACTGTCTCAGGACATTCCATGGGGGAGCACACGGGATGAAGGGAGACTGTCTCAGGAAATCCCATGGGGGAGCACACGGGATGAAGGGAGACTGTCTCAGGAAATCCCATGGGGGAGCACACGGGATGAAGGGAGACTGTCTCAGGAAATCCCATGGGGAAGCACACGGGATGAAGACAGGCTGTCTCAGGACATTCCATGGGGAGCACACGGGATGAAGGGAGACTGTCTCTGGACATCCCATGGGGGAGCACACGGGATGAAGGGAGACTGTCTCAGGACATCCCATGGGGGAGCACACGGGATGAAGGGAGACTGTCTCAGGACATTCCATGGGGGAGCACACGGGATGAAGGGAGACTGTCTCAGGACATCCCATGGGGGAGCACACGGGATGAAGGGAGGCTGTCTCAGGACATCCCATGGGGGAGCACACGGGATGAAGGGAGACTGTCTCAGGACATCCCATGGGGGAGCACACGGGATGAAGGGAGACTGTCTCAGGACATCCCATGGGGGAGCACACGGGATGAAGGGAGACTGTCTCAGGACATCCCATGGGGGAGCACACGGGATGAAGGGAGGCTGTCTCTGGACATTCCATGGGGGAGCACACGGGATGAAGGGAGACTGTCTCAGGACATCCCATGGGGGAGCACACGGGATGAAGGGAGACTGTCTCATGACATCACATGGGGGAGCATACGGGATGAAGGGAGGCTGTCTCAGGACATCCTATCGCACACGATACGAAGAGGCTATCTTGAGATATCTCAGACAGAAGCCAACAAACCTCAGTTTTAGTGTGCACGATCTCCATTCCTGAGCTGATCATCTGCACACTCATTAGCACAAACAGCGCAATGCAGTCCAGCTGATGATGCTGATAGGTGCTGAATGCGCTGTCGGTCAGTTCCCGACCTGTTCGGTAATCGAACAGCGTCAACAGGCAGTTCTTCGGACACTGCTGCACTTTAAAAGCTTCCAGCCTGTCAGTCTGCGACATCCAAAACGCTAGCAGGGAGCGCATGCACTTCAATGCGCGCTGCCGCAGCTCCCAGCAACGGCCGCTGTCTCGGTCAGTTTTCCTATAGACCTGGGCCAGGGCCCAGATGCTAGTGGCAATGTAAATGTTATCCCTGGCGTGTCCGGCTGGCCCCCCGGATCCCGGATACAATGGGAACAGTCCGCTAATGGGATGCTGATAAGCCAGAATGTGATCAGCGCACTGGCGATAGAATCCTTCCAGAGCCGCGTCGTCGTATTTTGGCAGATCGTTGCTTAGAATGGCGAAAACTGCGTCATCGACTGAGGTGTTGGCGTTGGACGCCGGCGCTGGAGGCCCGCCAGCCACTGCGGCTGCTGCTGCAGCAATAACTGCACTAGCCATGCGCTAAATGAAATTATTCAATACAATCTTATGGCAGCACTTTTTGGTGAGTGAGATGCAGAATCGGCGCATGAATTTTCGAGACAATTCAATGTTTTGACTTGCTAAACTTTATATTATAGAAACTATTTTCACTTCTACTATTAGCACTACTAATTGGGCGATACTCACGGATGTTTTGGGGCGATTCTCACGGATGTTTTGGGGCGATTCTCAGGGATGATTTGGGGCGATTCTCACGGATGTTTTGGGGCGATTCTCAGGGATGATTTGGGGCGATTCTCACGGTTGTTTTGGGGCGATTCTCGGTGATAATTGGGGCGATTCTCGGTGATGATTGGGGGCGATTCTCGGTGATGATTGGGGGCGATTCTCGGTGATGATTGGGGGCGATTCTCAGGGATGATTGGGGGCGATTCTCAGGGATGATTGGGGGCGATTCTCAGGGATGATTGGGGGCGATTCTCAGGGATGATTGGGGGCGATTCTCAGGGATGATTGGGGCGATTCTCGGTGATGATTGGGGGCGATTCTCGGTGATGATTGGGGGCGATTCTCGGTGATGATTGGGGCGATTCTCAGTGATGATTGGGGGCGATTCTCGGTGATGATTGGGGGCGATTCTCGGTGATGATTGGGGCGATTCTCGGTGATGATTCGGGGCGATTCTCGGTGATGATTGGGGGCGATTCTCAGGGATGATTGGGGGAGATTCTCGGTGATGATTGGGGGCGATTCTCAGGGATGATTGGGGGAGATTCTCGGTGATGATTGGGGCGATTCTCAGGGATGATTGGGGGAGATTCTCGGTGATGATTGGGGCGATTCTCGGTGATGATTGGGGGCGATTCTCGGTGATGATTGGGGGCGATTCTCGGTGATGATTGGGGGCGATTCTCAGGGATGATTGGGGGCGATTCTCAGGGATGATTGGGGGCGATTCTCAGGGATGATTGGGGGCGATTCTCAGGGATGATTGGGGGCGATTCTCAGGGATGATTGGGGGCGATTCTTGAATATGATTGGGGCTGACTCTCGGTGATGATTGGGGCAATTCTTGAATATGATTGAGGGCGATTCTCACGGATGTTTTGGGGCGATTGATTTAAAGTCTTACAAGAGTGATTCTAATTAGGCTGCTAGCTGCTAAACTTTGAATAGAATTAGTTTTAACTTAGCGAATATGCATGCAAAAACTAGAATATAAACAAATGAAATTACATTTGAAAAAACCTACTGAATTAACCATAACTTTTTGCTTCTGTTTCAAGAAGAACTGAGCCAGCTGCTAATACCAATATATTTCATAAATTAAAAAAGCGACGATGGTTTAGTTAAGGTTGGTAGGTAAAAATGAGTTAAAAAGCGGTTAAAATACAGATTGAATAATAATAAACAGAGCTATACCGCCTGTAACAGTAGGGAGAAGTTTAAAAATATAAATAGATCGCGCGCGCAACTTGCAGTTGAGCCGAAAGCGTTACGGTTAATTAACAAAATAACAGAAGCAGATTCAGATCAAGCCAAATACAAAGCAAAAAACTTACAAGCAGGCAGGCAGGCAGGCTAGAACAGATGAGCTAGAGAAGTTGCAAATGATACATAATATAATATAGCAGTAAAGCAAACGGAGAGCCAATTAAAGCGAAAAGCAACATAGTTTACAGATAATCATTAACTTAATTAATTATTGGCTAGCAGAAATATAGCACTGAACAAAATTTCTTTTTAACATTAGACTCCTTTTCAAATGGCTTTTGCGCACACAAATTGCCAGATTGAAGGGGTTTTAATAAGCGAGACAATGTAATTAATGAGATCTAGGGGTGAGACAATGTAATTAATGAGATCCAGGGCGAGACAATGTAATTAATGAGATCTAGGGATGAGAAAATGTAATTAATGAGATCCAGGGGTGAGACAATGTAATTAATGAGATCCAGGGGCGAGACAATGTAATTAATGAGATCCAGGGGTGAGACAATGTAATTAATGAGATCCAGGGGTGAGACAATGTAATTAAAAAGATCCAGGGGTGAGACAATGTAATTAGAGAGATCCAGGGGCGAGACAATGTAATTAATGAGATCCAGGGGTGAGACAATGTAATTAATGAGATCCAGGGGTGAGACAATGTAATTAAAAAGATCCAGGGGTGAGACAATGTAATTAGAGAGATCCAGGGGTGAGACAATGTAATTAGAGAGATCCAGGGATGAGACAATCTAATTAGAGAGATCCAGGGGTGAGACAATGTAATTAGAGAGATCCAGGGGTGAGACAATCTAATTAGAGAAATCCAGGGGTGAGACAATGTAATTAGAGAGATCCAGGAATGAGAAAATCGAATCAGAGAGGGATTCAGTGGTGAGACAATCGAATCAGAGAGAGAGATACAGGGGTGAGACAATCGAATCAGAGAGAGATTCAGGGGTGAGACAATCGAATCAGAGAGAGATTCAGTGGTGAGACAATCGAATCAAGAAAGATTCAGGGTGAGACAATGGAATCAAAGAGAGATTCAGGGGTGAGACAATCGAATCAAAGAGAGAGATACAGGGGTGAGACAATCGAATCAGAGAGAGATTCAGTGGTGAGACAATCGAATCAAAGAAAGATTCAGGGGTGAGACAATCGAATCAGAGAGAGATTCAGTGGTGAGACAATCGAATCAAAGAAAGATTCAGGGGTGAGACAATGGAATCAAAGAGAGATACAGGGTGAGACAATCGAATCAGAGAGAGAGATTCAGTGGTGAGACAATCGAATCAGAGAGAGATTTAAAGAGAATAGAGTTTATAAAACAGAGGCATAGCAATGAAAATGCTTTATCCATATTAATGAATTTACTGGCATACAGAAAGAGCCGTTTTCAACGCACGCACCTATTAAGAAGCTGCGGTGTAAATGCGCAACCTGCAGAACTGAAAGGCGTACACGATCGGCCCGTGACGGAGCACGCATCGTATATGATTAACAAATTTAAAATAACAAGCAAAATATAACCCGAAAGCAACTAATAAGCTAGCTAATAAATATTGGGAAAAATAGGAGAGAAAGCCTTTTTTAAAACTAGTATGGGAAATTTTAAAAAAATTTCGTTGACTCAGAAGGTGAAATAATTAAATAAGAAATCGCAAATTCCAGGTCGGCACGCAGAAAATCAGGCCAGAATTCAGAACAGCAAACTGGGAGCTTGTATAAAAATATATAGTGAGTTAGCAATTAATGGATGGCAGGGGAAGCGACAAACGGAATTGGGGATTTGGGATTTTAGTTGAGGAAAAGGATTCTGGGTGAATGAAAAAGCGATGGACAAGAAACGAAGCGAAGGGAGAGGGTGAGAATTGGCAGACAGAGGGTGAGAATCGGAGAGGGAGGGGGAGAATTGGAGGGAGAGGGTGAGAATCAGCAGACAGAGGGTGAGATCGGAGAGGAAGGGGGAGAATGGGAGGAGAGGGTGAGAATCGGAGGGAGAGGGTGAGAATGGGAGGGAGAGGGAGAATCGGAGGGAGAGGGTGAGAATTGGAGAGGGAGGGGGAGAATTGGAGGGAGAGGGTGAGAATGGGAGGGAGATGGGGAGAATCGGAGGGAGAGGGTGAGAATTGGCAGACAGAGTGTGAGAATCGGAGGGAGAGGGTGAGAATCGGAGGAGAGGGTGAGAATCGGAGAAGGTGAGAATCGGCAGACAGAGGGTGAGAATGGGCAGACAGAGGGTGAGAATCGGCGGACAGAGGGTGAGAATCGGCACACAGAGGGTGAGAATCAGCAGACAGAGGGTGAGAATCAGTAGACAGAGGGTGAGAATCGGCAGACGGAGGGTGAGAATCAGCAGACAGAGGGTGAGAATCAGTAGACAGAGGGTGAGAATCAGCAGACGGAGGGTGAGAATCAGCAGACAGAGGGTGAGAATCGGAGGGTGAGAATCGGCAAACAAGCAACACTAAAATGAGCTCAGTCAGATGATGCGCAGCAGACTCGAGTAGAAACAATAGCCGTAGAAATCGCCATCGGCCAGCCGACGAATGCTCATAAATCTGAGATAGCCGAGCAGGCTGTTTACGTCCAATGGTAGCGCTGGAGAAGACTCGTCAGCGGTGGCGGCGGCGACGCCGGCGGAGTCGACAGTAGCATGACGGCGCAATGGTCTGCGATGCTGATGCTGATCTACGAGAAGGCCGGAGTACTGAGCGGCAGCGGCGGCGGCGGCAGTTAAAACTGGCTGCTGCTGTTGCTGTCTATTATTACTACTATGAGTAGTACTATTAGTATTCGTATTACCAACGCGAATAGTGCGCAGTAGTCGGCGAGATCCGATGCGGGGCCAGATTCGAATAGAATCGAACGGCAGACGATCCAACGGGCAGGTGGCGCTGCTGCGAGACCATTGCCGAAGGCAGGCGGGACAGTAGGAGTGATCGCAGCAGTCTGGGCTGGCGCACTCGCCAACTATGGTCTCCTGGCAGATTGGACAGGCAAAACTGCGATCAGCTGGCAGCTGCTGGATCACCTTGCCGCCAACCTGCGGATAGGGTAGGTATGGATTTATACTTGTAGATGATTGACAGGTAATTAGGGGAATTCTAATTAATGATTGACAGGTAATTGGGGAATTCTAATCAATGATTGACAGGTGATTGGGGGAATTCTAATCAATGATTGACAGGTGATTGGGTGAGTTCTAATCAATGATTGACAGGTGATTGGGTGAGTTCTAATCAATGATTGACAGGTGATTGGGTGAGTTCTAATCAATGATTGACAGGTGATTTAGGGGGATTCTAATCAATGGTGATGGAGATTTTTAATTATGGTGGATATCTAATAATTAAAGATAACAGGTGATATCTAATCAACAATTGACTGGTTGATGGGGGAGATAAGGGGAGTTAAGGACTTAAAGAATTAAACGAAAAAACCGCTCACCTCTCTACGAATGAAGATAGTAGTGAAGGCCCGTTTGCAGGCCTCCATAGGGCAGGCCAGGCGGCGCGCGTCCGGCACCGGACTTCTGTTGCAAATCCAGCCAGTTTTGAGACAGATCAGATGAAAATTGTGACCCGGACACGACTCCGGGCTGGCCAGCTCCCCGGTGAGAGCTTCAGCGCACAGCGAGCACTGTCTAGTGGAGTCCAAGCGAGACTGGAAGCTGCCCAGGACAACGCAGCGACGCTTCGACCTGCGAAGAGACGGACCAGGCGATGCCGGCTTCGGAGACGTTCGCTGCGCAGACGGTGAGTCGTTTATCTGATGGCTACGTCGTTTCCTTGATAATGGCGACTTTGGCGGCGGCTGCGTCCCTGCTGACGGCAACAGCTTTGATCTGGTTGCCATTGGCGACTGGCAGCAACGGGAGAGGCGACAGCGACGGCTGCTACTAATATTGCCGCTGTTTCTGAAATAGTTGGAAAGAAATTTGATTGCAGATTGGGGATATGTGGTTGCAGATTGGGATATGTGGTTACAGATTGGGATATGTGGTTACAGATTGGGAATATGTAGTTACAGATTGGGGATATGTAGTTACAGATTGGGGATATGTAGTTACAGATTGGGGATATGTAGTTGCAGATTGGGGATATGTAGTTACAGATTGGGGATATGTAGTTACAGATTGGGGATATGTAGTTACAGATTGGGGATATGTAGTTGCAGATTGGGATATGTAGTTACAGATTGGGGATATGTAGTTACAGATTGGGATATGTGGTTACAGATTGGATATGTGGTTACAGATTGGGATATGTGGTTACAGATTGGGATATGTGGTTGCAGATTGGGATATGTAGTTGCAGATTGGGGATATGCAGTTACAGATTGGGGATATGTGGTTAA
>NIVC01002458.1:0-27983 GCA_002269645.1 Macrostomum lignano | reverse complement strand
CAATGTCCCAGGTAGGTCAGGCAGACACCCCCAATGTCCAGGTAGGTCAGGCAGACACCCCCAATGTCCCAGGTAGCTCAGGCAGACACCCCAATGTCCCAGTAGGTCAGGCAGACACCCCAATGTCCCAGGTAGGTCAGGCAGACACCCCCAATGTCCCAGGTAGTCAGGCAGACACCCCCAATGTCCCAGGTAGGTCAGGCAGACACCCCAATGTCCCAGGTAGGTCAGGCAGACACCCCAATGTCCAGGTAGGTCAGGCAGACACCCCCAATGTCCCAGTAGCTAGGCAGACACCCCAATGTCCCAGGTAGGTCAGGCAGACACCCCCAATGTCCCAGGTAGGTCAGGCAGACACCCCAATGTCCCAGGTAGGTCAGGCAGACACCCCCGAATGTCCCAGGTAGGTCAGGCAGAACCCCCACTCACCTCAGCAGTAGCCCGATATCCGGAATCCGTGGAGGGGAAAAAATCCTCAAAGTACTGCGCCAGATGAGCAAAGGTTGGCCGCTCCTCAGGCGTCTCATCCCAGCAGTTGAGCATGATGTCGTACAGCTCCTCCGAGCAGTTGGCCGGCCGTGGCATCCGATCCGGTCTCCAGTTCCTGCAGAGTCTCCGTGTTGCTCATGCCGGGGTATGGCATCTGGAAGGCGGGCGATGAGGGACATCAGAGCTGATTCCCAGCGTTACTGCGCTGAGCGCTACTCTAAACTAATTGTCTACCTTCACGCTACTCTAAACTAATTGTCTACCTTCACGCTACTCTAAACTAATTGTCTACCTTCATGCTACTCTAAACTAACTGTCTACCTTCACGCTACTCTAAACTAATTGTCTACCTTCACGCTACTCTAAACTAACTGTCTACCTTCACGCTACTCTAAACTAATTGTCTACCTTCACGCTACTCTAAACTAATTGTCTACCTTCATGCTACTCTAAACTAACTGTCTACCTTCACGCTACTCTAAACTAATTGTCTACCTTCACGCTACTCTAAACTAACTGTCTACCTTCACGCTACTCTAAACTAATTGTCTACCTTCACGCTACTCTAAACTAATTGTCTACCTTCATGCTACTCTAAACTAACTGTCTACCTTCACGCTACTCTAAACTAATTGTCTACCTTCACGCTACTCTAAACTAACTGTCTACCTTCACGCTACTCTAAACTAATTGTCTACCTTCACGCTACTCTAAACTAATTGTCTACCTTCACGCTACTCTAAACTAATTGTCTACCTTCACGCTACTCTAAACTAATTGTCTACCTTCACGCTACTCTAAACTAATTGTCTACCTTCATGCTACTCTAAACTAACTGTCTACCTTCACGCTACTCTAAACTAACTGTCTACCTTCATGCTACTCTAAACTAACTGTCTACCTTCACGCTACTCTAAACTAATTGTCTACCTTCATGCTACTCTAAACTAACTGTCTACCTTCACGCTACTCTAAACTAATTGTCTACCTTCACGCTACTCTAAACTAATTGTCTACCTTCACGCTACTCTAAACTAACTGTCTACCTTCACGCTACTCTAAACTAACTGTCTACCTTCACGCTACTCTAAACTAACTGTCTACCTTCACGCTACTCTAAACTAACTGTCTACCTTCACGCTACTCTAAACTAACTGTCTACCTTCACGCTACTCTAACCTACCTGTCTCCCGCACTCCACTCTAACCTACCTGTCCGCTACTCTAACCTACCTGTCCGCTACTCTAACCTACCTGTCCGCTACTCTAACCTACCTGTCCGCTACTCTAACCTACCTGTCCGCTACTCTAACCTACCTGTCCGCTACTCTAACCTACCTGTCCGCTACTCTAACCTACCTGTCTACCGCTACGCTACTCTAACCTACCCGTGGCTCTCAGCTGCCCAGCTCAGCCGCTCACCTGGCCATAGGTGACCACCTCGTAGATAACGATGCCAAAGGACCAGACGTCCGACTTGATGGTGAAGCGGCCCAGAAGAGCGGCCTCCGGGCTGGTCCACTTGATGGGAAACTTGGCCCCCTGCTGCGCCATGTACTCGCCGCCGTCGTAGTCGCCGATGGCCCGTGACAGGCCGAAGTCCGCCACCTTGACGCAGTTGCGCTCGCCGACCAGGATGTTGCGGGCGGCCAGATCGCGGTGGATGAACTTCTCGGCCTCCAGGTACTGCATGCCGCTGGCCACCTGGCCCAGAATGTCCACCTGTAGGGATAGAGTCAAGTGTGGGATAGACAGCAAAGTGTGGGATAGACAGTCCAGTGTGGGATAGACAGCAAAGTGTGGGATAGACAGTCCAGTGTGGAATAGACAGAAAAGTGTGGGATAGACAGTTTAGTGTGGGATAGACAGTTTATTGTGGGATAGACAGCAAAGTGTGGGATGGACAGTCCAGTGTGGGATAGACAGCAAAGTGTGGGATGGACAGTCCAGTGTGGGATAGACAGAAAAGTGTGGGATAGACAGTTTAGTGTGGGATAGACAGCAAAGTGTGGGATGGACAGTCCAGTGTGGGATAGACAGCAAAGTGTGGGATAGACAGTCCAGTGCGGGATAGACAGTCCAGTGTGGTATAGACAGAAAAGTGTGGGATAGACAGTTTAGTGTGGGATAGACAGCAAAGTGTGGGATAGACAGCAAAGTGTGGGATAGACAGTCCAATGTGGGAAAGAGTCAAGTGTGGGATAGACAGTCCAGTGTGGGATAGACAGTCCAGTGTGGGATAGACAGTCCAGTGTGGGATAGACAGCAAAGTGTGGGATAGACAGTCCAGTGTGGAATAGACAGAAAAGTGTGGGATAGACAGTTTAGTGTGGGATAGACAGTTTATTGTGGGATAGACAGCAAAGTGTGGGATGGACAGTCCAGTGTGGGATAGACAGCAAAGTGTGGGATGGACAGTCCAGTGTGGGATAGACAGAAAAGTGTGGGATAGACAGTTTAGTGTGGGATAGACAGCAAAGTGTGGGATGGACAGTCCAGTGTGGGATAGACAGCAAAGTGTGGGATAGACAGTCCAGTGCGGGATAGACAGTCCAGTGTGGTATAGACAGAAAAGTGTGGGATAGACAGTTTAGTGTGGGATAGACAGCAAAGTGTGGGATAGACAGCAAAGTGTGGGATAGACAGTCCAATGTGGGAAAGAGTCAAGTGTGGGATAGACAGTCCAGTGTGGGATAGACAGTCCAGTGTGGGATAGACAGTCCAGTGTGGGATAGACAGCAAAGTGTGGGATAGACAGTCCAGTGTGGAATAGACAGAAAAGTGTGGGATAGACAGTTTAGTGTGGGATAGACAGTTTATTGTGGGATAGACAGCAAAGTGTGGGATGGACAGTCCAGTGTGGGATAGAAAGCAAAGTGTGGGATAGACAGTCCAGTGTGGGATAGACAGCAAAGTGTGGGATAGACAGCAAAGTGTGGGATAGACAGTCCAGTGTGGGATAGACAGTCCAGTGTGGTATAGACAGTTTAGTGTGGGATAGACAGCAAAGTGTGGGATAGACAGTCCAATGTGGCCTGTGGGAAAGAGTCAAGTGTGGGATAGACAGTCCAGTGTGGGATAGACAGTCCAGTGTGGGATAGACAGTCCAGTGTGGGATAGACAGCAGTATGGGATAGGCAGCAGTGTGGGATAGGCAGCAGTGTGGGATAGACAGCAGTGTGGGATAGACAGCAGTGTGGGATAGACAGTCCAGTGTGGGATAGACAGCAAAGTGTGGGATAGACAGTCCAGTGTGGAATAGACAGAAAAGTGTGGGATAGACAGTTTAGTGTGGGATAGACAGTTTATTGTGGGATAGACAGCAAAGTGTGGGATGGACAGTCCAGTGTGGGATAGAAAGCAAAGTGTGGGATAGACAGTCCAGTGTGGGATAGACAGCAAAGTGTGGGATAGACAGCAAAGTGTGGGATAGACAGTCCAGTGTGGGATAGACAGTCCAGTGTGGTATAGACAGTTTAGTGTGGGATAGACAGCAAAGTGTGGGATAGACAGTCCAATGTGGCCTGTGGGAAAGAGTCAAGTGTGGGATAGACAGTCCAGTGTGGGATAGACAGTCCAGTGTGGGATAGACAGTCCAGTGTGGGATAGACAGTCCAGTGTGGGATAGACAGTCCAGTGTGGGATAGACAGCAAAGTGTGGGATAGACAGTCCAGTGTGGAATAGACAGAAAAGTGTGGGATAGACAGTTTAGTGTGGGATAGACAGTTTATTGTGGGATAGACAGCAAAGTGTGGGATGGACAGTCCAGTGTGGGATAGAAAGCAAAGTGTGGGATAGACAGTCCAGTGTGGGATAGACAGCAAAGTGTGGGATAGACAGCAAAGTGTGGGATAGACAGTCCAGTGTGGGATAGACAGTCCAGTGTGGTATAGACAGTTTAGTGTGGGATAGACAGCAAAGTGTGGGATAGACAGTCCAATGTGGCCTGTGGGAAAGAGTCAAGTGTGGGATAGACAGTCCAGTGTGGGATAGACAGTCCAGTGTGGGATAGACAGTCCAGTGTGGGATAGACAGTCCAGTGTGGGATAGACAGCAGTATGGGATAGGCAGCAGTGTGGGATAGGCAGCAGTGTGGGATAGACAGCAGTGTGGGATAGACAGCAGTGTGGGATAGACAGTCCAGTGTGGGATAGACAGCAAAGTGTGGGATAGACAGTCCAGTGTGGAATAGACAGAAAAGTGTGGGATAGACAGTTTAGTGTGGGATAGACAGTTTATTGTGGGATAGACAGCAAAGTGTGGGATGGACAGTCCAGTGTGGGATAGAAAGCAAAGTGTGGGATAGACAGTCCAGTGTGGGATAGACAGCAAAGTGTGGGATAGACAGC
Organism: Macrostomum lignano; assembly: GCA_002269645.1. NCBI lineage: Eukaryota > Metazoa > Platyhelminthes > Macrostomidae > Macrostomum > Macrostomum lignano. The sequence goes on along the minus strand of NIVC01002458.1, from coordinate 23,145 downwards.
AAAGTGTGGGATAGACAGTCCAGTGTGGGATAGACAGTCCAGTGTGGTATAGACAGTTTAGTGTGGGATAGACAGCAAAGTGTGGGATAGACAGTCCAATGTGGCCTGTGGGAAAGAGTCAAGTGTGGGATAGACAGTCCAGTGTGGGATAGACAGTCCAGTGTGGGATAGACAGTCCAGTGTGGGATAGACAGTCCAGTGTGGGATAGACAGCAGTATGGGATAGGCAGCAGTGTGGGATAGGCAGCAGTGTGGGATAGACAGCAGTGTGGGATAGACAGCAGTGTGGGATAAACAGCAGTGTGGGATAGACAGCAGTGTGGGATAGACAGCAGTGTGGGATAGACAGCAGTGTGGGATAAACAGCAGTGTGGGATAGGCAGCAGTGTGGGATAGACAGCAGTGTGGGATAGGCAGCAGTGTGGGATAGACAGCAGTGTGGGATTCTGGGCACACGGAATGCCAGCTCACCAGGGCAGAAAAGTCCAGCTGGTGCGGCTTGAAATTTCGAAGGTGATTCAGCAGAGAGCCGCCGCTCATCAACTCTGTGACGATGTACACCGGGTCGCCTTCGGTGCACACGGCGAAGAGTTGCACGAGTTTCGGATGGCGCAGCCGCTTCATAATGCGGGCCTCCTTCAGGAACTCGGCGCGGGACATGCCGCCGCCCTTCAGCATCTTCACGGCCACCTCCTGGGCTTCGTTGAACAGGCCGCTCCAGACCTCACCGAACTGCCCGGAGCCCAGCTGCTCGACCAGCTTGATCTGCTGGCGCGGGATCTCCCACATGTCGCCTCTGGTCCGGTAGGACAGGTCCGCCACCACCGGAGTCTGCCTGGGACAGGCGCTGGTGAGTCGGCAGCACAGACCGCCCGCCTGCGGGTTTGGCATGCGGGATTTTCTGTACGTGTGTCTGTCTCTGTGTCTGCCCGCGTGTCTGTGGGTGTGTGTCTGTCAGAGTGTCTGTCCGTAAGTCTGTACGTGTGTCTGTCTGTGTGTCTGTGTCTGACTGTCTGTACGTGTGTCTGTCCGTGTGTCTGTCCATGTGTCTGTCCGCGTGTCTGTCTGTCTGTGTGTGTGTCTGTCTATATGTCTGTCCGTAAGTCTGTCTGTGTGTCTGTCCGCGTGTCTGTGTCTGTCAGAGTGTCTGTCCGTAAGTCTGTACGTGTGTCTGTGTGTCTGTCCGCGTGTCTGTGTCTGTCAGAGTGTCTGTCCGTAAGTCTGTACGTGTGTCTGTCTGTGTGTCTGTGTCTGTCTGTCTGTACGTGTGTCTGTCCGTGTGTCTGTCCATGTGTCTGTCCGCGTGTCTGTCTGTCTGTGTGTGTGTCTGTCTATATGTCTGTCCGTAAGTCTGTCTGTGTGTCTGTCCGCGTGTCTGTGTCTGTCAGAGTGTCTGTCCGTAAGTCTGTACGTGTGTCTGTGTGTCTGTCCGCGTGTCTGTGTCTGTCAGAGTGTCTGTCCGTAAGTCTGTACGTGTGTCTGTCTGTGTGTCTGTCCGTGTGTCTGTCTGTCTGTGTGTCTGCCCGTGTATCTGTCCGTGTGTCTGTCTGTCTGTGTGTCTGCCCGTGTATCTGTCCGTGTGTCGGTCTGTGTCTGTCTGTGTGTCTGTGTGTGTGTCTGTCTGTGTGTCTGCCCGTGTGCCTGTCTGTCTGTCTGTCTGTCTGTCTGTCTGTCTGTCTTTCTGTAGGTCACTGCAGACTCACCTGGCAGCTATAATAGTCCACCAGCTCTTGCATGCTGGAGAACTGGGCTTTCCGGGTGATGAAGAATCCAGCGCAGTTGTCCAGCTGGCGAATCCGATAGTGCTTGACGGTGTCCTGGCCATCCAGCGGCTTGTCCAACACTGACAGCGAGTAGCTGGCTGCAATTAATTTCATTGGTTGGAGTTGGATGCGTAAATATAATAATATGCATGTACCATTTTACTACTCGCAGGCATGTGAGTAGTCTCTTTTAAATCTGAAAAAAAGTTTAAATATTGTATTTAAATACAGATTACGATCTGTGTGAATGATTTTTGAAGGACAGACAGGACAGAGAAAGCATACATACAGACACAGACAGACAGACAGACAGACAGACAGACAGACAGACAGACAGGCAGACAGACAGACACAGACAGACAGACAGACAGACAGGCAGGCAGACAGACAGACAGACAGGCAGACAGACAGACACAGACAGACAGACAGACAGACAGACAGACAGACAGACAGACAGGCAGACAGACAGACACAGACAGACAGACAGACAGACAGGCAGGCAGACAGACAGACAGACAGACAGACAGACAGACAGACAGACAGACAATACAGAAATACAGTATAGCAGACACATTCGCTGAGACAGAGACTGTACCAGACAGACAGACAGACAGACAGACAGACAGACACTAAGACACAAAGACAGACAGACAGACACTAAGACAGACAGACAGACAGACAGACAGACAGACAGACAGACAGACAGACAGACAGACAGACAGACAGACAGACAGACACTAAGACACTAAGACAGACAGACAGACACTAAGACAGACAGACAGACAGACAGACAGACAGACAGACAGACAGACAGACAGACAGACAGACAGGCAGACAGACAGACACAGACAGACAGACAGACAGACAGGCAGGCAGACAGACAGACAGACAGGCAGACAGACAGACACAGACAGACAGACAGACAGACAGACAGACAGACAGACAGACAGGCAGACAGACAGACACAGACAGACAGACAGACAGACAGGCAGGCAGACAGACAGACAGACAGACAGACAGACAGACAGACAGACAGACAGACAGACAGACAGACAGACAGACACAGACAGACAGACAGACAGACAGACAGGCAGGCAGGCAGACAGACAGACAGACAGACAGACAGGCAGGCAGGCAGACAGACAGACAGACAGACAGACACACACACACAGATACGCACACAGGTGACAGCTGTGCGGCCAGTCAGAGAGCATCAGTGCACCCACAGTCTCCAACACCTACTAGATTCCCCTGTCCCGCCCCATCGCTGCCGCACAGTGAATGTCAGCAGGCAATTTTATCTCCCACAGCCCACCGCAGCAGCTGTGCCCGCAGAAATCGCAACAAAAAGCTTCAAGTGCCAGCCTGAAACCAACTGCTGGGACTGTGGGGTGGATTTTGGTAAGAATTTACAGCCTAGAAGGACACAGGCCAGACAGACGGGAGAACAGTGCGAAACATATTTTGCTAAAGCACAATCCTGCGCTTCAATTTCAAACAAAACGATCAAAGAGCATTTTATGTCGACGACTAGAAAAGTTTCCCTAATGAATTAAAAATACGCGCTTTAAAAGCGTCACGCAACTGAAAACTAATGAAACCAAATTTAAGAGATCGAATAAACGCAGCCTTTCCTGTCTGCACAGGTGTGGGCGCTGCACTGATAAATTATTCACTAAGTCTCTCTGAAGGAGTTTCTCTCTCTCTCTCTCTCTCTCTCGACTCTTCTAGGCCGGCCTCTTGCCCGTCTCTTCTCGTGCCGAATTCTGGCGCGTGTTTCTAACATGCGCGCCGCCGCCCACCGCACAGTAGCCACGCGCTTGCGCAGTCTTACATACACCTGGCACACTGCCAACAACATCTGCAACAGGCGGCACACAGAGACACACAGAGACTGGCTGAGAGAGGTCGACAAGAAATTGGCAATTTAAATTAATTTCTTCTTCACCTGCATGGCTGAGAGTCATTTCCTGTAGTGCAACTTATCTCTATCTACTCATTATCACTAAGTCTCCTTACGGCGAGGCAGCATGCTATCATTGCAAGCACAGCACACACACAATGACAAAAAAGCAAACAGAGAACAGGCAATTGAAAGTTATAGCTAAAAGAGACAGACAGGAAGATAATATCGAGGGGCCAGATCCAGTGAGATAAGGGAGTTGAGGCCTCAGCTCACCGTGCACTGTGCTGGATTCTCTGATCATGAAGGTGCCCGACGGGTTCTCCGCGCTGAGCAGGAGTCTCTCGGCCTCTTTTCTGGCGAGGGGTCCGGCGAACCAGCTGAAATTTGGGGGAGTTTTGGTAGCTCTTTGAGAGTGTGAGGGACACCTGAGCAGGCAGGGACACCTGAGAAGACAGGGACACCTGAGCAGACAGAGACACCTGAGCAGACAGGGATACCTGAGCTGACAGGGACACCTGAGCTGACAGGGACACCTGAGCCGACAGTGACAGGGACACCTGAGCAGACAAGGACACCTGAGCAGACAGGGACACCTGAGCCGACAGTGACAGGGACACCTGAGCAGACATGGACACCTGAGCAGACAAGGACACCTGAGCAGACAAGGACACCTGAGCAGACAGGAACACCTGAGCAGACAGGAACACCTGAGCTGACAGGAACACCTGAGCTGACAGGAACACCTGAGCAGACATGGACACCTGAGCTGACAGGAACACCTGAGCTGACAGGAACACCTGAGCTGACAGGAACACCTGAGCAGACAGGGACACCTGAGCAGACAGGGACACCTGAGCAGACAGGAACACCTGAGCTGACAGGAACACCTGAGCTGACAGGGACACCTGAGCAGACAGAGACACCTGAGCAGACAGGGACACCTGAGCCGACAGTGACAGGGACACCTGAGCAGACAGGGACACCTGAGCAGACAAGGACACCTGAGCTGACAGGGATACCTGAGCTGACAGGGACACCTGAGCTGACAGGAACACCTGAGCTGACAGGGACACCTGAGCTGACAGGAACACCTGAGCTGACAGGGACACCTGAGCTGACAGGAACACCTGAGCTAACAGGAACACCTGAGCAGACATGGACACCTGAGCTGACAGGAACACCTGAGCAGACAGGAACACCTGAGCTGACAGGGACACCTGAGCAGACAGGGACACCTGAGCAGACAGGGACACCTGAGCAGACAGGGACACCTGAGCAGACAAGGACACCTGAGCAGACAGGGACACCTGAGCTAACAGGAACACCTGAGCTGACAGGAACACCTGAGCTGACAGGAACACCTGAGCTGACAGGAACACCTGAGCTGACAGGAACACCTGAGCTGACAGGAACACCTGAGCTGACAGGGACACCTGAGCTGACAGGGACACCTGAGCTAACAGGAACACCTGAGCTGACAGGAACACCTGAGCTGACAGGAACACCTGAGCTGACAGGAACACCTGAGCTGACAGGAACACCTGAGCTGACAGGAACACCTGAGCTGACAGGGACACCTGAGCAGACAGGGACACCTGAGCAGACGTGGACACCTGAGCAGACAGGGACACCTGAGCTGACAGGAACACCTGAGCAGACAGGAACACCTGAGCTGACAGGGACACCTGAGCAGACAGGGACACCTGAGCAGACGTGGACACCTGAGCAGACAGGGACACCTGAGCAGACAAGGACATCTGAGCAGACAGGGACACCTGAGCTGACAGGAACACAGGAGACGAGTATAAATTATTGACACATCAATATCCCCAATAATTAGGGGAGAATCATTTCCAATAAAGAGGCAATTAAGTAACGATACAATTATACGAGATGGGACTTATACAAAAAAATTAAAAAAAAACCTGACTAACTGTAAAAACAAAAAGTGGAACGCAGTGACACAAACAAAGAACTAGCTAAAGCCCTAGTTAAAACTGAATCCCTGGCCACATGGCCACGCAAGCCGGCAAGTTGATACACCGAGAAAAGCAGGGAGCGGTTCCTAAGAAGCGCAGGGTGAGTTGCAGTCGCGATCAGCAAGAAATACAGCTGTGCCTGCCCAGTTCCTGGACACTATCAACATCACTGCGTTAAGAAGGCTGCTAGAGACAAACAAAAGGCGGAAATCATAAAAAAACGATTTCGACTGCTAGAACGCATTGGGAACTCTGTGTTCAGCAGTTCTTGCGGCCTGTTTTGCTTGAAAGTGTTTCCCTCCCAAAGGAATTTGCGCCCTGAAAATTTTGCAGGGAATGGATAACCGCGAATTTGCCTGCCCTCTTCATCTTTTAGTGCGCTGACGCCGCTACCCCCTCCCTGATGCTTCAGGGGGTGCCGCCCCGCCACACCCTCCCTGATGCTTCAGATGTGCCGCCCTGCAACACCCTCCCTGATGCTTCAGTGGCCGCAGCTACCCTCCCTGATGCTTCAGTGGCCGCAGCTACCCTCTCTGATGCTTCAGTGGCCGCAGCTACCCTCCCTGATGCTTCAGTGGCCGCAGCTAACCTCCCTGATGGCCCTGATGCTTCAGTGACCGCTGCTACCCTCTCTGATGCTTCAGTGGCCGCAGCTAACCTCCCTGATGCTTCAGTGGCCGCAGCTAACCTCCCTGATGCTTCAGTGGCCGCAGCTAACCTCCCTGATGCTTCAGTGGCCGCAGCTAACCTCCCTGATGCTTCAGTGGCCGCAGCTAACCTCCCTGATGCTTCAGTGGCCGCAGCTAACCTCCCTGATGCTTCAGTGGCCGCAGCTAACCTCCCTGATGCTTCAGTGGCCGCAGCTAACCTCCCTGATGCTTCAGTGGCCGCAGCTATCCTCCCTGATGCTTCAGTGGCCGCAGCTAACCTCCCTGATGGCCCTGATGCTTCAGTGGCCGCTGCTACCCTCCCTGATGCTTCAGTGGCCGCAGCTACCCCCTCCCTGATGCTTCAGTGGCCGCAGCTACCCCCTCCCTGATGCTTCAGTGGCCGCCGCTACCCCCTCCCTGATGCGTGATGCCTCAGTATGAAAAACTAAATCCATCTCAAAGGAGGGCTGGAGCAGTCCGAAGACCCCTAAAAAACCTCTCTTACCATTTCGAGTCCAGCGAGTTGCCCTTAGCCAGCAGGTCCACGGGCGCGTAGCCGCAGGAGCGAGTGGTCCTGTGCTCAACGTACCACCACACCGGGTCTCTGCAAATTAAAAAACACTGCAACATCAGAATGATGATGATAAGTTTTGCACTTGAATTACCTAGCAGTCAGCCCCCAGCATTTTGAAACAAGTTTTATTACCTAGCCAGCAGGTGATTGTGACAGCATTTTATTGTGCCTGAATACCAGTATGAAAATTTTTATGTAGACTGCATCCTAGGGGGGGCCTTATGTATGACTCATAAAAAATGGTTCTGTAAAGTTCAAGAAGACGGTAATACAGAGACACGTAACGATAGCTTTGTGAAGGAGGGGAGAGGTTAGAGGTTATAACAAAGCAAATGAATTAACATTTGCGGCCCTTGCTGCTTCTCTCCCGGAACTCCCCGGCTTTCAGAAGATTTCCCCAGAATATCGCCACACCTCACAGGCAGAAAAGTAGTTAAGTGGACCCTCCCGACCCAGTGACTAAACACCGTCACCGCTTGACAAAGACTATTACTTGCTTTTATGATTGAACAAAGAGCGTGATTAAGACCAGCTTGTTGTGTAATAAACGGACTAAATTTGCAAGTTTGCAAAACGGATCTTAAAACCATGAGATATTTTCAAATCGAACTTTGCTACTCGAGCGTACTATGCTTATTCTACAGGCTTAGCCAGCACTGCATTATAGGAACCAGTATCTAAAAATCCCTGCACATCAAGAGCGAACGCCTACATATATACATCAGATTCTATACATGGGTAGGAGACAGGGAGGGCACAGAACTGCACAGCGCAGGCACCACAGCAGCAATAAAAACTTGCAAAATTTCTGCTTTCGCTTGCCGGCCTGGCCTGGTTGGACGACAGCCAAAAAATCTTCAATTCTGACCTGCATGGTCTGACTCGTTTCCTGCGCGCAATGTCCCATTTGAATTCTAGTGTCTTCTGTGCTCTCATCTAACCCCAGTGTGTCTTCTGTGCTCTCATCTAACCCCAGTGTGTCTTCTGTGCTCTCATCTAACCCCAGTGTGTCTTCTGTGCTCTCATCTCACCCCAGTGTGTCTTCTGTGCTCTCATCTCACCCCAGTGTGTCTTCTGTGCTCTCATCTCACCCCAGTGTGTCTTCTGTGCTCTCATCTCACCCCAGTGTGTATTCTGTGCTCTCATCTCACCCCAGTGTGTCTTCTGTGCTCTCATCTCACCCCAGTGTGTCTTCTGTGCTCTCATCTCACCCCAGTGTGTCTTCTGTGCTCTCATCTCACCCCAGTGTGTCTTCTGTGCTCTCATCTCACCCCAGTGTGTCTTCTGTGCTCTCATCTCACCCCAGTGTGTCTTCTGTGCTCTCATCTCACCCCAGTGTGTCTTCTGTGCTCTCATCTCACCCCAGTGTGTCTTCTGTGCTCTCATCTCACCCCAGTGTGTCTTCTGTGCTCTCATCTCACCCCAGTGTGTCTTCTGTGCTCTCATCTCACCCCAGTGTGTCTTCTGTGCTCTCATCTCACCCCAGTGTGTATTCTGTGCTCTCATCTCACCCTAGTGTGTCTTCTGAGCTCTCATCTCACCCCAGTGTGTCTTCTGTGCTCTCATCTCACCCCTGTGTGTATTCTGTGCTCTCATCTCACCCGTGTGTATTCTGTGCTCTCATCTCACCCCAGTGTGTCTTCTGTGCTCTCATCTCACCCCTGTGTGTATTCTGTGCTCTCATCTCACCCCAGTGTCTCTTCTGTGCTCTCATCTCCCCAGTGCGTCTCTAACCCATTACCCACTCACCTCCATTTCTAACCCACTCACCTCACCGTCTCTAACCCACTCACCTCACCTCCGTCTATAACCCACTCACCTCACCGTCTCTAACCCACTCACCTCACCTCCGTCTCTAACCCACTCACCTCACCTCCGTCTATAACCCACTCACCTCACCGTCTATAACCCACTCACCTCACCGTCTCTAACCCACTCACCTCACCTCCGTCTCTAACCCACTCACCTCACCGTCTCTAACCACTCACATCACCTCCGTCTCTAACCCACTCACCTCACCCCCGTCTATAACCCACTCACCTCACCTCCGTCTCTAACCCACTCACCTCACCTCCGTCTTAACCCACTCACCTCACCTCCGTCTCTAACCCACTCACCTCACCTCCGTCTATAACCCACTCACCTCACCTCCGTCTTAACCCACTCACCTCACCTCCGTCTTAACCCACTCACCTCACCTCCGTCTTAACCCACTCACCTCACCTCCGTCTCTAACCCACTCACCTCACCGTCTCTAACCCACTCACCTCACCTCCGTCTCTAAGATAATCGTGTCTACTAACCCATTGTTATAACCTTTGGAACTAGATTGTGGTGGAAATATTAGAAATAGAAAACTGAATAAACGCGGAGAGAATGAAACCTAATCGAGATATCAGCTGCATCGTGAGCTGCATTCACAACCCGGCCGCCCACATACAATTCCATTCAGTATTGAGCACATTTCTAGTCATGCCCAACAGCCCAATGAATTCCCAATTTAGCCATTCTGCAGACTCATGCTCCGAATTGATTGTCTAAAAACTGCCAGGTAACGCGAGAATAGATCACCAAGCAGCTAAAAGCCGACTGCCGCTCACCATTGTGCTCGTCTCTTCTGCCAGTTTGAGAGTCAGAGCTGTGCTGCATGCTTGAATGCTCTCTACTCCCTCGTAGCAAAGCAATTCACCTGTTTCCCACTCTAAGGAGAATTAGTCATATCTGCTAACAAACCTGTTTTTCTATTTGATGCGTTGGCAGGCCAAGTATCAAATTGGTGCCAAAATGGTTTCAAAGCATCTCGATTAGGCTAAGGGACAGGGGAGATTAGGCTAAGAGACAGGGGAGATTAGGCTGAGAGACAGGGGAGATTGGGCTAAGGGACAGGGGAGATTAGGCTAAGAGACAGGGGAGATTAGGCTAAGGGACACTGGGACAGGGGAGATTAGGCTAAGGGACAGGGGAGATTAGGCTAAGAGACAGGGGAGATTAGGCTAAGGACAGGGAGATTAGGCTAAGACAGGGGAGATTAGGCTAGAGACAGGGAGATTAGGCTAAGGGACAGGGGAGATTAGGCTAAGAGACAGGGGAGATTAGGCTAAGGGACAGGGACAGGGGAGATTAGGCTAAGACAGGGGAGATTAGGCTAAGGGACAGGGGAGATTAGGCTAAGGACAGGGGAGATTAGGCTAAGGACAGGGGAGATTAGGCTAAGAGACAGGGGAGATTAGGCTAAGAGACAGGGGAGATTAGGCTGAGAGACAGGGGAGATTAGGCTAAGGGACAGGGGAGATTAGGCTAAGGGACAGGGGAGATTAGGCTAAGAGACAGGGGAGATTAGGCTAAGGGACAGGGGAGATTAGGCTGAGAGACAGGGGAGATTAGGCTGAGAGACAGGGGAGATTAGGCTAAGGACAGGGGAGATTAGGCTAAGGGACAGGGGAGATTAGGCTGAGAGACAGGGGAGATTAGGCTGAGAGACAGGAGAGATTAGGTTAGACTTAGATTGGACAATTAGGCTAAAGGCATTAATTAAGCAAGCCAGAACTCACACAGCGTTGATGAGGTACATGACATCGCCAGCACAGAATGTGATTTCATCCTCAGTCCGTGCACTGTAATCGAATTTCGCCACAATCCGAGTGGATTGCTGCTGCTGCTGCTGTTGGCACTGAGCCAGCTGTTGCAGACCGTTGCTGCTAACCTGGTGCAGCTTCTTCAAAGATGAAGCTCGAGAAGATGACGAACTATTATTATTATTATTGTGGCTGACAATGAGCGGCACAGGTGTTGTATTGGAGGAACGGGGCCTGGACTGGCACAGTTGCTGACTAGAATTGGACTGTCTGAATAGCGCAATCTGCTGCTCCAGTCTCTGATGCAGCTCCGGCTCAGAGTTGAGCCGGTTCGAGCTGGCTTGTCCATTAGCGGCAAGCGGCTGCGGCATTGGGGCGCAGTCGAAATCAACAGCGCCGTCGCATTCGCCGCTTTGACGCGATACGCAGCCACCCATCCTGCGCGATGATGCCTTCTAGCCGAAGTGTTGCGTTGCTGAATGAATCCTTCCTGGACAAAGCAGCGTCAAGTTGTTTAAAGGAAACTAGGAAAATGCCTGCCTGGTGAGTGGCAATGGCAGAGTGCCAATGAGGTGGGTAAGAGAACTACAGATGAGTAGAGCCTTAACCAAATAGCTTATATAGCTCTCTAAATACAACACGTCTTGTTCTTAAGCGCGATATTAAGAGCGAAGTCTGTCTGGTAGTTCCTGTCAAGGGGGGGAATAATTTAAATTGTAATGCACCCCACAGCCGGGGTGGCGGTGTGGCCAATGGAGGAGGTTTGAAAGGCGTGGGTGGCGCCGGTAAGGACAGACAGGAGGGGCCCTGAAGCGAGTTTCAAGCGAGCCGGGTTTTTACTCGCATTTAACGGAAGGCCCTATGGGGGTCTGTCTGGGTGCCGGCATTTAAGATCGATAAATTATATGGGGGCCCGGCCCCGGAGGGGGGTGGGGGTGGCCCGGCCGGGCTGAGGAAGGAGGGGTCTGAGTTGCAAGGCTAGGGCGGGTGGGGTGGGGTGAGAATTAGAACAGGGCAGGGGGTGGAAGAGGGGGGTTGGTTCCCAGCAAGGCCTGTCTGTGCGTAGGAGTTTTAAATGGGGGCGTGGAACTGGCAATGCGGATTGTTGTAATAAGGCCAAACCAAACTCATTCCCAGCCAATAGCAGGCTAGGGCAAGGCGATGCGCAAATAATCCTACTGTTAGTAGGTGACTTTAGACGCTAAGGAAAAACAGCTCAATGGCGGATTAAAGAGTGACGCCCAAGTTCGTCATGTCTATAAATAATCGAATAGTATGCGCCAGCCAATGCAAAAACTGGCACGCTTTGCACTTAGCGCGTTGTTGCTTATAGTTAAAAAAACAGCGCGCAGTTTAGAGGGAGCTGAAATAAAAGAACATTAGAAGACAGGCGGTCACATGCTGTATCCCCGAGATATAGATAGAACTTACGACATTTTCAAGCCCTTATTATAGTTTGAGAGAGAGCGAGAGAGAGAGAAGCTGCCTTCCCCCACTAATCCCATGCAGTACAGGCGTGCACAGTGCACAGCAGATTGCAAGATGGTGACTAAGTGACTAATAATAAAAAATAGCGCACAGTTTCAGCCCGGAAAGGAAACCGAATCAAATTAGTTCAGGTCTTAGCCTTGGCAATAGGGGCAAAACAAACAGGCCGAGGAACTGAGGAGACAACGTGGAACAAATTTAAAAATAGACATTACGACAGAAATCAGCTCGCAGTTGTTTATAACGCGGCATGGCTGCACGTGATTTCATAAATTACAAGTTTATGAATTGCACTTTTAAACACAGGAAATGAGGAAAGAAACAACATCATCCAGATTCATCTTCACAGATCGGCAATTCATATTTTCAACAATGAGCTGATTGTGTGTGTGTTACAGGCACAATGTATTTATTTGGTATTCAAGTTTATAATTACTTGATATTTGATACAGGCAGCCTGTTACATGATAGTTCTGCGTATCGAGCTAACAGACAGGTAAACTAACAAGGGCTGCTCAAGTAGGAGGACGGGAAGCTACGTTTCTAGGGATTTTTTAGGAGGCCGGTTTTACCAAAGAAATACATTATTACGGAGAATGGAGGTTTTCATTTTTCCAGCGCCTAATTTAGAACCCTACTAACTTTCTAAATGAAAAGCTTTATGAAAATCAATAGAACTATAAGCAAGGCAAGACATATCAAAAGATAAACATTGGGTCTTATTTACATTAAAATCAATAACCTCCTAAAATCCAAGAAACGTAGTCCTCCGTCCTAGTACTTGAGCAGGCCTTAGTAACTAACTTCTCAGTTAACTACATTAACTCACAGCTGATATTGTAAAAGCACAAATTAATTTGGTAAAAAACACGCGCGCTATATACTACTTACTTTTAGCACTGCTAACTGTATCGCTAAATCAGGGGTTGCAAACTTTTTAACTCAAGGGCTGGCCCAGAGGAAGGGAAAGAGAGGAGGGAATAGATGGTAGAATGCACAAGAGGGAAGGGAGAGAAGAAGGGAGAGGAGAGAAGGGAGAGACGAAGAGAGAGAAGAGAAGGGAGAGAAGGGAGAGGAGAGAAGGGAGAGAAGAAGGGAGAGAAGAGAAGGGAGAGAAGAGAAGGGAGAGAAGGGAGAGAAGAAGGGAGAGAAGAGAAGGGAGAGAAGAGAAGGGAGAGAAGGGAGAGGAGAGAAGGGAGAGAAGAGAAGGGAGAGAAGAGAAGGGAGAGAAGGGAGAGGAAGGAGAGGAGAGAAGGGAGAGGAGAGAAGGGAGAGGAGAGAAGGGAGAGGAGAGAAGGGAGAGGAGAGAAGGGAGAGGAGAGAAGGGAGAGGAGAGAAGGGAGAGGAGAGAAGGGAGAGGAGAGAAGGGAGAGGAGAGAAGGGAGAGGAGAGAAGGGAGAGGAGAGAAGGGAGAGGAGAGAAGGGAGAGGAGAGAAGGCTGAGAGAGCTTAGAAGAGCCACAAACCTTAGGCGGGGCCGGATTGCAATGGTGAAGTTTCAAAGGACCCCAAAGGCCGCATATGGCACGCGGGCTGGAGTTTGCTAACCCCTATCCTACAGCATTACTATTCCCCTCTAGCTACCAGGCGTAGAGCTAACTAAAATATCCCCCATGAATAAAAATCAAATATAGGTGCACTTCTCGGCCGGAATGTGACCCGAGTTGCCAACGTATCGAACTGCCACCCGGCCATTTGGCCGAATAGTTATCCAGGTGATGGAGCCGTGGTCTAGGCTGAACCGGAGCCAAGCCTCCGGCGGCAGCTGCAACGCCCGGCAGACGAAATAGCGAATAACGTTGGCGTGACAGACCAGCAATTCGTAGCTGTCCTCGGCTTGGCTGGCCGACGCCCGATGGAAGAAGCGGCGAAATGCGGACTCGATACGGGCTCCGTCCTGCGGGGGAGACCCCAGATAAGCAAAGCTAGCGAATTCTTTCGATTTTTTATTTGGCGATATTCGCGTGTTTCTCTACTGACAGTAGAAAATAAGGCATTTGAAATTGATAAAATTCTACAAAACTAGCTTGAATTTATGAGCAAATTATCAAATAGAGAGGCCGATGATCAATGAGAGGGGCGGATGATCTAAGTGAGGGGCGGATGCTCAAGGAGAGGGGCGGATGATCTAAGTGAGGGGCGGATGATCTAAGTGAGGGGCGGATGCTCAAGGAGAAGGGCGGTGATCAAGAAGAGGGGCGGATGATCAGAGAGGCGGATGATCAATGAGAGGAGGGGTAGATGATCAATGCGAGGAGGGGCGGATGATCAAGGAGAGGGGCGGATGATTAATGAGAGAACGGATGATCAGTGGGGCGGATGATCAATGAGTGAACGGATGATCAGAGGGGCGGATGATCAATGAGAGGAGGGGTGGATGATCAAGGAGAGGGGCGGTTGATCAATGAGAGGGGCGGATGATCTAAGTGAGGGGCGGATGCTCAAGGAGAGGGGCGGATGATCTAAGTGAGGGGCGGATGATCAATGAGAGGCGTGGTGGATGATCAATGAGAGGAGGGGCGGATGATCAAGGAGAGGGGCGGATGATCAATGAGAGGAGGGGCGGATGATCAAGGATAGGGGCGGATGATCAGAGGGGCGGATGATCAATGAGAGGAGTGGTGGATGATCAAGGATAGGGGCGGATGATAAATGAGAGGGGCGGATGATCCAGGAACCAAGTGGCATATGAAAACAGTAGGAAAAAATAAATAAAATACACAGCAGCAGCGAGCAGACCTGATGAAATGTGTCCGGGCTGGGCTGATAGTGCGGCGCCGGTGGCTCAGGCGGCACAGGTGCGCCCTCCTCAAGCAAGGAGCAGGGCTCAGCGCTCAGGCTGCTCGGCAGATGACGGCGAATTGCTTCAGCTGTTTGCCTGCAGACACGGATTGAATGAAAGCGGCGAATACACAAATAAGGTTAAACAAAAAGGGCGACAGATGACCAAGGGGCGGATGACCTAAGGGGGGAGAGGAAGACACAAGACAGGATGCGGATAAGCAACAGGTGAGATGAGTGACTTAAGGCGGCAGCTAAAGGGCGGATACTGAAGGGGCAGATGACCCAGGGCAGACAACTGAAGGGGCGGATGGCCCAGGGCGGATAAAGGGCGGATAACTGAAGGGACAGGTGACCCAGGGGTGGATAGTATCCATGGAGGCCAACAAAAGGCCCTAAAAGTGGTTAAACAAAGCATGCAGGCCCCTCACTTGGCCCTAGTCATGGTGGAGAAGTGCAGCTTAATCAGCGGCAAGTTCAGCTCTTTGAGCCGCTGGCCAGTGAGCTCAGCCTGTTGCCAGCCGAGCTCAGTGAGACACCTGGCCGCGTCGGTGTCGCCGTCGCAGTACTGGGCGTGCCGCACCAGGATGAGGTGCCTGGACGATTTCGGCACAGCCTCCTCGAGAGCTTTCTCATAGGCTGCCCTTTCTTCATCATTACGCGGCGGCCGGACCAGACTCTTGGGATCTCGCCTATCCCAATTGTTATCCCAGCGTACGGACGGTTCGAAATTATTGGTGAAGGAGGCCAAAGCCTGGCTAGAGTGCAGGAACCGGGCGGCCAGGCCGGTGCCGCCGTAGGTTCCGCCAGCTCCGCTGCCGTCCTCAAAGCGCTGATAGTAACGATAGGCGCCTATTGCGGCCGCTGTGCCGAACAGGGCGGCGCATTTGCGTAGCACGCCGGACATTCTGGCATGACAGATAGGGGGGGGGGGCAATTTTAATGGCTGACTGGCTGGAGATGAAATGTAGTGCTGCTCGCTATCTACCCTATGGTGTGCTCGCTATCTACCCTATGGGGTGCTCGCTATCTACCCTATGGTGTGCTCACTATCTACCCTATGGTGTGCTCGCTATCTACCCTATGGGGTGCTTGCTATCTACCCTATGGTGTGCTCGCTATCTACCCTATGGGGTGCTTGCTATCTACCCTATGGTGTGCTCGCTATCTACCCTATGGGGTGCTTGCTATCTACCCTATGGTGTGCTCGCTATCTACCCTATGGGGTGCTCGCTATCTACCCTATGGTGTGCTCACTATCTAATCTATGGTGTGCTCGCTATCTACCCTATAGTTTATTCGCTATCTACCCTATGGGTGCTTGCTATGTACTCTATGGTGTGCTCACTATCTACCCTATGGTTTATTTGCTATTTACCCTATGGTGTGCTCGCTATCTACCCTATGGTGTGCTCACTATCTAATCTATGTTGTGTTCGCTATCTACCCTATGGTTTATTCGCTATTTACCCTATGGTGTGCTCGCTATCTACCCTATGGTGTGCTCACTATCTAATCTATGTTGTGTTCGCTATCTACCCTATGGTTTATTCGCTATTTACCCTATGGTGTGCTCGCTATCTACCCTAGCATACTCCTACCTAAACACAAATAAAGACGCGCATTAAATTTACAAAACAAATCATAACAGTTTTACACTTTTAATTAATATAATTAAACTATGCATTCAAACTTGCGCCACTGTGAAACAATCTTCGGTAGAAATCCAGTTGGTTCTCATATCCTTGAACTAAGCTTTTCGTTTATTAGTTAGTTATTTATTTATTTGTTGCAACAAACGTTGAACTCTACTAATAGTAGGCTAGTTAGCTGGGGAGAGATTGAGTTTAAAAGTAAAAAAACCCACAGAAAGTAATATATTAAAAATATGAGTATGCAAAATATTGCATAGGTTACAATTAAATCCAGCAAATAGAAATATGTTATGAAGAAATTATTAATATATAGTCGGTACAATAAACTATAGACATGGGAGTTGTCCGGGTAGTTTTCATATTTGATTTTCCTCACGAGTCGATCTCGTAACTTTGAAGACCATAAAAAATCAGCAATTTAGCAGAGAACTCGGGTCAATCATTTATCTGATTTTGCGCAGACCGGGCAGAGGCAGCGAATTCTGCGACTGGCCAACAGGCCGCCCGGCCCGGCGCCAACATGGTTGAGCTTGTCGCGCAGAGACTGCCTGGCAGATCTGGCCAGCTCTTGGCCGGCTTTGTAGTTGCCGCGGGCCTTCTCAACAACGTTGGGAAACATCTGGCTGAGCACGTGCATGAAGCCGCGGTTCGTGTCCTCCACCCGCTTGGCGTAGCTGCTAATGAAGAAATTGTTTGCCTTGCGCTGGAGCCAGTCTGACACGCGGACAGTGTGCCGGATGCGGACGGTTTTCAGCACCTGGCGCAGGTGGAGTGGGACAGACAAATAAAGCTTATGACTGAATTTATTGAGAAACGGTGTGCGATAAGCAGAGTGTAAAGGGGGTGGGTCAGAGGATCGGGGGTGGGTGATAAGCAGAGTGTAAAGGGGGTGGGTCAGAGGATCGGGGGTGGGTGATAAGCAGAGTGTACATATGGCTGGGGCAGGGGATTGTGGGGTGGGTGATAAGCAGAGTGTACATATGGCTGGGGCAGGGGATTGTGGGGTGGGTGATAAGCAGAGTGTACATGGGGCTGGGGCAGGGGATTGTGGGGTGGGTGATAAGCAGAGTGTACATATGGCTGGGGCAGGGAATTTGGGGGTATTTGATAAGCCAAGTGTACATGGGGCTGGGTCAGGAGATTGTGGGGTGGGTGGATGGACATAGAGCTCACCCGAGTCTCATCCCCACACGGAGTGTAGTGCACGGTCTCGGTGAAAACGCCCAGCCGAGTGAGCAGTCCGATATTCCTTGTGGTTGTGACAATAGACTTGGCAGCCGGATCGATAACCGAGTCTTCAACAATGTACTCGCACATGCTGGTCAGGGATTTCAAATACCAGGGCAGCGCGCCGGGGGATCTCTGTTTAACTAACAGTCGGCGGGTGTGCAAACAGCCGTCCACAATGCGCCTGTCGACAACGTCCTCTGCGACAATATGCTTAGCGTAGGGATTAGGATAGCGCCGCCAAAACGCCAGACAGACCCGTTCCCAGCTGAATGGCAGGCGCTGCGTCACTGATAGATGGCCGCTGTCCGCCATGCTTAGACAGGGCAGTCGCCTCTCACATGCATGCAATAATTAGGGTTTGTGACGGCAGTAAAGTTTAACCCAAATCCATTGTTTTGCAAAATATACTCCTAATCTACCTTAATCCTATCCCCTCCAATATACACACCACACTCTTTAACCACCTCAACACCCCCAATGTACACCACACTGCTTAACCGACTAAAACTGCCCCCGATGTACACACCACACTGCTTAACCGACTCAAAACTGCACCCAATGTACACACCACACTCCTTAACCGACTCAAAGCTGCCCCCAATGTACACCACACTCCTTAACCGCCTCAACACTTCTCTAATGTACACACCACACTCCTTAACCGCCTCAACACCCTAATGTACACACCACACTCCTTAACCGACTCAAAACTGCCTCCAATGTACACCACACTCCTTAACAGACTCAAAACTGCCTCCAATGTACACCACACTCCTTAACCGACTCAAAACTGCCTCCAATGTACACCACACTAATTAACCGACTCAAAACTGCCTCCAATGTACACCACACTAATTAACCGACTCAAAACTGCCTCCAATGTACACCACACTCCTAAACCGCCTTTACTCTAATAGTGCAAATGTATGATACTGCAATCAGACACTAGAACTAGAACCAACTGTTTAGAAGAGTAAATAAGTAAAGCAAAACAGTGTTACATATCTCACAAAATAGGATAAAATTTCTTTCACCGAGAGCGATTGTGCAGACATGAATAGTACACAATGCACTTTCTGTTTGAAAATAGCAAACTAATTAAATCATGCGACTAAAATTAAAAGCCACAATTAGGTTGACAAATTCTAATTGGGCAAGCGCTTTAATAATATTTGACAGGCCAATAAGCTACTTGAACAATAATTTGATACTTGCTTAAAATTATGAATATACGAGCGTAAAATCACAGTGGCTGAAACTACTTTCAATTTGGAATAAAATATGTTATCAATAGTTGCAAAAAGTCTTTCCCATGACAAAATATCGAAAAAAAACTTTTTGCTATTGTCAATGGTCGCCCTTCAAATGGTTTCGAAGCTAAAGAAAAACTGCATTGCTTTAAAAACAGGGAATGAAAACACATTAGCATAATTCGTAAGTTATTATTAAAGTAAATTGCACGTAAATTGCACGCACTAACCTAATCAGGAAAGCCGAATAGTCGATATTTTATCAGACACAAGAAACAAGGGTAAGCCGCGACAGGCGAGGGTTTGGCCGGGAGCGAGTGTACGCTGGGGATAGAGTGGAGTGAAATTGATGGGTGGGAGCGAGAGTACACTGGGGATAGAGTAAAGTGAAATTGAGGGGTGGGAGCGAGTGTACACTAGGGGATAGAGTAAAGTGAAATTGAGGGGTGGGAGCGAGTGTACACTAGGGGATAGAGTGAAGTGAAATTGAGGGGTGGGAGCAAGTGCACGCTGACGATAGAGTGGAGTGAAATTGAGGGGTTGGAGCGACTGTATGCTGGGGATAGGTAAAATTGAGGGGTTGGAGCGAGTGTACACTGGGGATAGAGTGGGTGAAATTGAGGGGTTGGAGCGAGTGTACACTGGGGATAGAGTGGGTGAAATTGAGGGGTTGGAGCGAGTGTACACTGAGGATAGAGTGAAGGAAATTGAGGGGTACACTGCGAAAGGGTACACAAACAATGCAGTGAAGAAAATGAAAACTAGATTCTTGCAGAGGCCTTAGACTTCAGTTAGGATTTCATGAAATTGAGGGGTTGGAGCGAGTGTACACTGGGGATAGAGTGGCGTGAAATTGAGGGGTTGGAGCGAGTGTACACTGGGGATAGAGTGGCGTGAAATTGAGGGGTTGGAGCGAGAGTACGCTGGGGATAGAGTGGGGTGAAATTGAGGGGTTGGAGCGAGTGTACACTGGGGATAGAGTGGGGTGAAATTGAGGGGTTGGAGCGAGTGTACACTGAGGATAGAGTGGCGTGAAATAGCGACTGTACGCTGGGGATAGAGTAAAGTGAAATTGAGGGGTGGGAGCGAGAGTACACTGGGGATAGAGTGGGGTGAAATTGAGGGGTTGGAGCGAGTGTACACTGGGGATAGAGTGGGGTGAAATTGAGGGGTTGGAGCGAGTGTACACTGGGGATAGAGTGGGGTGAAATTGAGGGGTTGGAGCGAGTGTACACTGAGGATAGAGTGAAGGAAATTGAGGGGTACACTGCGAAAGGGTACACAAACAATGTAGTGAAGAAAATGAAAACTAGATTCTTGCAGAGGCCTTAGACTTCAGTTAGGATTTCATGGCAATTATTAAGTAGCGGTTAAATGGTTAAATGAGTTGTTGAAAGATTCGATATAATTTTAAAAGTAAAAGTTGACTATGCTATTTTTTCAAAATCGAACATAGCCGAACAAAAGCATAATAAATGTTTATCAAATTTGCGGAAAAAATAAAACTAATTATCAATAAATTTGGCAGATACAATCAGGGTAAGTGAAACACGTGTCATCTTTGCATTTTCTTCAAATTCTGCGCAACAAAAAATCATAACTAAGTAGCGAATTAAATAGCTACACGTCGCAATTACAAATACAAAGCGAGGAGAAAAAACAGGCATTACAATTAGACGCAAAGCGAACCAGTTGAAAGTCCCATCTTTCGACAGGTAAAAAACGACAGTTTAAAAATCCTCATTGAAAGGAAAGCACAGCAGACTAAGGCCCAGCCGCCGCCAGTTCACAGCGATCCCCGAATCAGGTTGCCATCATCGAAGCTGAACTGCACCGCCTTCTTGCCGCCTTCAGCCACGGCAGCGACAGCCGCCGACGTGGCCGCGGTGGCCAGACGAACGCCGCCGACTCGGCGACGCCGCCTAACCGAGGAACCGGCACGGCGGGGCACGTCGACGCCCAACTGATCGTCGCCCGATTCGTCATCGGCGGCGCCGGCATCCATGTCGTCGTCAACGCCGCCGAATAGCTCGGGATCGCTAAAGTGCTGCGGCTCATCCTGCAACGCACCGTCGCCACCGACACCGCTGCCGATGATGCCGTTGTCGACAGCGTCGTTCTGCTGGCTGCCAGCCGGTATTTTATCGCCATTTTCACCGACATTATCGTCGTAATCTTCGTCGGAGTTGCTCGTCGAACTGCTGGAATCGTCGTCAAGGCAACCGTCCGACCACACTACCGGGGCTTCTCCGTCCGAGTCGTTTAGCGCCAGCCGGGCACCTCGGCCGCCGCTGCCGCCTCCGCCGCCGCCAGCGGGGTTGTCAATGCGGCAGAGCATCTCGGCCAGGTCGGTGAAGCGCAGAGAAGGCGGCGCCTGCTCCTCCGGCGCGGTGGCGGCCACGGCTGCGGCGGCGGCCGCTGCGGCGGTGGCAGCAGCATTGGGATTGGTTGAGGATGCCAGGGGATCGGACTGTTGGCGGCTGATCTGCAATGGCCGAAGTCGGGATGTTCGGTAATTCGGGAGGATGTTCGGGAGGTTGCAGGTAACACAGGTAGAATAGGAAAGAATTTACTCGCCAAAAAGTCATCAAAAAGTCGCCTAAGATTAAATTTCAAGGGTTTTTATTGTGTGCGACTCTGAAACGACTCCGGGGACCGTAGACTCGTGTCTGGAGTCGCTAAAGAATCGCTGAGTTGCGTCTAAAGCGCATCTGCGTCACTTTAATGAATCAGAATCGCATTTCAGATTTTTAACAACTCAATGGTAGAAAGTTGAGCGCTAATACGACTTTTGGACGACTTTTTAGGCACTCTTACGATTCTGCAACTCACACGATGCCCTAGTGACTCAACAGTCGCCTCTCAGTCGCATTGCAGTCGCCCATCCTCGCATATATTTGCCCACACCAATCATTAGCAATCTGAAGTTACCAACAAGCCGCACAAAAGGTTGAAAAGAACACATTACCAGTCAGAGTAGCCACAAACTTGGGGCCTGTTGCAATGCTTGCTTGCTCCCAAGGTACAGCTTGTGTTAAGCACAATATCATGAAAACTCACCTGTCGTTTAAACACCGGCAGCTTTTTAGATCGGCTCCACTTGGTAATGGCGTCCAATGCGTAGCGATAGCCGACCTGGTAGATTTCTTCAAACGAGCCGAATTGCAGAGTGGCGTATCGTTCAATTGGCGGCCGCAGGTATTCGCACAGGCCGTCAGATTTCACGCGCTCCAATTGGCGAACGCAGGACACGTACGCCAGACGGGACTGGATCTCGGTCAGGTTCGGCACGTTCACCTGATTGGGCGAAGTGATGCATTACACAACCTGATTGCGAAACTTAGCTAAGACAATGGAACAACTGCTGTCCTAAATAAGCTAATTGAGCTCCAGTGTGACATAGATAAGCTAATTGAGCTCCAGTACAGGTAAGCTAATAGAGCTCCAGTACAGGTAAGCTAACTGAGCTCCAGTGTGACATAGATAAGCTAATTGAGCTCCAGTACAGGTAAGCTAACTGAGCTCCAGTGTGACATAGATAAGCTAATTGAGCTCCAGTACAGGTAAGCTAATTGAGCTTCAGTGTAACACAGGTAAGCTAATTGAGCTCCAGTGTCACACAGGCAAGCTAATTGAGCTCCAGTATCATACAGGTAAGCTAATTGAGCTCCAGTGTCACACAGGTAAGCTAATTGAGCTCCAGTGTCACACAGGCAAGCTAATTGAGCTCCAGTATCATACAGGTAAGCTAATTGAGCTCCAGTGTCACACAGGTAAGCTAATTGAGCTCCAGTGTCACACAGGCAAGCTAATTGAGCTCCAGTGTCATATAGATAAGCAATCAAGCGGTGTCACGGGTGAGCTAATTAAACAACAGTCGCATATAGCCATGCATCAAACTAAATAGACGGAGAAGGTCGCACCTTGGCGGCAAACGGATTAATCCGCTTGTACAGCAGCCACCAGCCGGACAGCTCGTCTCCATAATTAGTCAAATTAGTCTCATCCTGCGACGACATCCACAGCGAAGATAGTAGACGGGGCAAACTTAGTTTCATCACATCGGCCGGCAGGTTGTTGACGTAGCCGCCGTCTAGGAGCAAGTTGCCGCTGGCCGGGTCGCACAGGGCGGCAGGTAGCCGCTCAGAGACATGCTGGCTCGAACGTAGCGCCACAACGAGCCGCTGGTGTGAACTCGCATCTGCGATTTAGTAATATCAGTAGTGATGCAGAAATATGGCAGCCACAGGTCCTCGATGCAACGATCGCCAAACACAGATTCGATGCCGCGGTGA
>NIVC01002457.1:47500-107692 GCA_002269645.1 Macrostomum lignano | reverse complement strand
AAAACCAAAAAACCAACATACGTTGCTTTAGTTAAATAAATCAGCCAACACATTTCGGTCCGTCAAGGGCCATCTTCAGGGTCTGAGAAATATACTCAGCAACATTGAAAAGTCGCCACCCTTTGCCCCCGGTGAGCAGTATCTTTCAACCAGAGTCTATCACCTGGCCAACCATTTTGGTATTAAAAAATCCTTGAAAAAAAACAATGAAAACCGGGCGGAAGCTTCAATCCATCCAATCTTCGCCCTCCACTCTTCCCAATCCCACATCACCCAGCCCAACTCTGCGTCGCGTGGCGCAAGTTGCGTCACTCAAAAGTCAATACTGGGCTGGAATTCACTGCGCACTTGGTGACTTGGTGTAGTTTGATTCAAATATGCTAATCCTAGATTCTGTTTGACAACGATCGATAATTTTGAACTGTTAAGTTTGCTTCTTGTCACAACAGCTATTGTAGCCGAGAAGGAGTTCTTTTCTCGCTCTAGTGTATATGTATTATGTCTTTTGCATGGTTTTCCCTATATATAGGAAATTTTCTGATCCACAGAACAAGATAACTTGTACACAACACCTGTCACCAGAGCTAGAGGAACACGCGGGACTTGAGTCTGCTTATATATTGACGAACTGGGCAATAGCGAAAGACAACCTTGATAGGCGGTTAAAGAACTTTGAAAAGTTAATTAGATTTTCTTGTATTTCATGCCAACTATTCTGGCCTTAGTCTTTGCCAGCCTGGCCGCCATAGCTGTTTCAGTCGCTGCCACAGCCGCCGCCGCTTCCGATGATGTGTTAGTTTCCGACGCCGTGGCATTCCCCAGGTCGGATGGCTCTGGGGACAGCCTCAGCTGGGAGGCCGCTGAGTCTGGCGGTCACCAAAAGGTGCCACTGGGAGGTCAACTATCAATACGTCTTTACGGTCGCGGTCTGCAAGCACTCGACCGGCTAGCCTTTGCCAATACCCATCACGACAATGGCCTGTGTCTGGATGCCAAACTGCCTACTAGTTTCAGATTGAAACCTGGAGAAACTGGTCTAACAGCTGTTGCTATGGTAACCGGCCTAGCGATCTGGTGCCAATGCCGTCGGGCGGTTATCTACTACTGTGTCTACACGGTAACTGGACTACAAAGGTGGCAAAAAAATCGGATTCTACTGAAGAGCATCGGTGGCGCTATCCTGGTGGCTCTGACGGCGGACCAAGGTTCTACGTGACTAAAGAAACACTGCCTTTGTGGGCTAAGATTTGCTTTACAGTGGCTCTGATGTTACTGTCCGGTAAGATAGGAAGCTGGAATACTCTGTGGGCCAGTGCATTGGGTTTTAAGCCACTTGGATTTAAGCTGGGAAAGTCTAAATTTAGTTAACCCAAACTTGAAGAACTGGGTACAATTTGATGAAGCTACGATAGTCTAGGTGCAGGTTGATAAAGCAAGAATAGTCTAGGTGCGGTTTGATGATGAAGCTAGGAGTGTCTGGATGCAGTTTGATGAAGCTTGAAGAATCTAGGTACAATTCGATGAAGCTAGGAGACTCTCGATGTAATTTGATGAAGCTAGGAGAGTCTAGGTGCAGTTTGATGAAGCTAGGAGAGTCTGAATGCAGTTTGATGAAGCTTGAAGAGTCTAGGTGCAGTTTGATGAAGCTAGGAGAGTCTGGGTGCGGTTTGATGAAGCTTGAAGAGTCTGAAACAGTTTGATGAAGACAATATTAGGTTTGTGCAAAGATTAATAACATTTAGAGTTTATAAAATCATGTTGAATTTGAAATATTATGCATCAATTCTGGCCTAAACATGCAGGCCTGTTCTCGGGCCTGAACCTCGGCCTGATGGCTTTGGACATTGGTGAACTAAAGATCATCTGCCGCGCCGGCAGCCCGTCAGAACGGGCGCACGCCAAGAGAATAATCCCGGTTCGAAAGAGGGGCAATTTCTTGCTGTGCAGCCTGTTGCTAGGCAACGTTGTTGTCAACACCACCCTGTCAATCATATTGAGCTCGCTAATTGGCGATGGTATAACCACTGTGATAGCGGCATCTCTTGGTATTGTGCTGTTTGGCGAAATTATTCCTCAGGCTGTGTGCACCGTCACGGATTGGCTATTGGCGCATTTACCCTGCCAATTACCATACTGTTTATGGCTTTAACTGCTCCAATCAGCTTTCCATTGTCCGTACTGTTGGACAAGATACTCGGCCAGGATTTGAGACAGGTAAGCTTAACGCCTAGAGACATTTTCGGCAGTGATGATGAAGGATACGACTGAAGCCTACATGTACAGAGTCTACAGTGTGTTAACAGATGCGACATTTTCGTCGCTTTCAATAATGCCAGCCTTTTTATCCTAATAATATCGAGCCTTGAATTAACTACGGTCCTCTTTTCATTTTATCTCATTGCTTGCGATTTCTGTATCGCAGTACGAGGTGTATTGCATGTTGAGGTCATTTTCATTGCAGGCAAGTTGTTGTGGAATCATTAAGAAGTGATCTCTGAGCGAGTTCACTGATTGATCTGATGGAAAGTCACTGATTGATCTGATAGAAATTCACTGATTGATCTGATAGAAAGTCACTGATTAATCTGATAGAAAGTCACTGATTAATCTGATAGAAAGTCACTGATATTATGAAAATGCACTGACTGATATAATAGAAATACATTGATTGATCTAATAGAAAGTCACTGATTGGTCTGATAGAAAGTCACTGATTGGTCTGATAGAAAGTCACTGATTGGTCTAATAGAAAGTCACTGATTGATCTGAAAGAAATTCACTGATTGATCTGATAGAAACTCACTGATCTTTCTGGTAGAAATTCACTGATCTTTCTGATAGAAATTCACTGATCTTTCTGATAGAAATTCACTGAATAGTCTGATAGAAATTCACTGATCTTTCTGATAGAAAGTCACTGATTAATCTGATGGAAAGTCACTGATTGATCTGATAGAAATTCACTGATTAATCTGATAGAAATTCACTGATTGATCTGATAGAAAGTCACTGATTAATCTGATAGAAAGTCACTGATTAATCTGATAGAAAGTCACTGATATGATGAAAATGCACTGACTGATCTAATAGAAATACATTGATTGATCTAATAGAAAGTCACTGATTGGTCTGATAGAAAGTCACTGATTGGTCTAATAGAAAGTCACTGATTGATCTGAAAGAAATTCACTGATTGATCTGATAGAAACTCACTGATCTTTCTGGTAGAAATTCACTGATCTTTCTGATAGAAATTCACTGATCTTTCTGATAGAAATTCACTGAATAGTCTGATAGAAATTCACTGATCTTTCTGATAGAAAGTCACTGATTAATCTGATAGAAAGTCACTGATTGATCTGATAGAAAGTCACTGATTGATCTGATAGAAAGTCACTGATTGATCTGATGGAAAGTCACTGATTGATCTGATAGAAAGTCACTGATTGATCTGATAGAAAGTCACTGATTGATCTGATGGAAATTCACTGATTGTTCTGATGGAAAGTCACTGATTGTTCTGATAGAAAGTCACTGATTGATCTGATGGAAAGTCACTGATTGTTCTGATAGAAAGTCACTGATTGATATGATAGAAAGTCACTGATATGATGAAAATGCACTGACTGATCTGATAGAAATACATTGATTGATCTAATAGAAAGTCACTGATTGGTCTGATAGAAATTCACAGATTAATTTGATAGAAATTCACTGATTGATCTGATAGAAAGTCACTGAATAATCTGATAGAAAGTCACTGATTGATCTGATAGAAACTCACTAATTGATCGGATAGAATTTCACTGATTAATCTGATAGAAAGTCACTGATTAATCTGATAGAAAGTCACTGATTGATCTGATAGAAAGTCACTAATTGATCGGATAGAATTTCACTGATTAATCTGATAGAAATTCACTGAGTAGTCTGATAGAAAGTCACTGATATGATGAAAATGCACTGACTGATCTGATAGAAATACACTGATTGATCTGATAGAAATACATTGATTGATCTAATAGAAAGTCACTGATTGATCTGATAAAAATGCACTGATCGATCTGATGGAAAGTCACTGATTGATCTGATGGAAAGTCACTGATTGATCTGATGGAAAGTCACTGATTGATATGATGGAAAGTCACTGATTGATCTGATGGAAAGTCACTGATTGATCTGATGGAAAGCCACTGATTGATCTCATGGATCCTACGCACCCTATACCAGGTGTACGACCGCAACAAGCTCAAGGAGTTCATAGCTAACCAGAATCTGGAGCGGACAGAGGCTAACATAATTTTGGGCGCGCTATCGCTTCAGAATAAAACGATTGGTCAGGTAATGCGCGGACTAAGCGAAGTTTATATGCTACCGGCTGAGACCCTGATTGACTCGTTCACAGTTGAGCAGATCCGGGAGACCGGTTTCACCAGGATACCAATTTATGATCGCGAACGGAGCAACATTATCAGCGTGCTCAATTTCAAAGATCTAACTATAGTTAGTCGCGACGCGCCAATGCGAGTGGATTTAGTCTGCGAATATTTCAACAGAAAAGTACACTCAGTTATGGACACGGATACTCTGGATAGCGCGCTGAAACTCTTCTTGAGCAACCGAGTGCATATGGCAATTGTTAGGCATAGAGAAACGGATGCAATTGGAGTCGAAGTGAACGAAGAGTCCACGGTTGGCATGGTAACGCTTGAGGACATCTTGGAAGAGATTATTCAAGAAGAGATTGAGGACGAGACTGACGTTTCTTGTGAGAGTTTTCTGTGACCTGTCACCCAGACAGGGGCGCCCACCTAAGAGACAGGGGCGCCCACCTAAGAGACAGGGGCGCCCACCTAAGAGACAGGGACGCCCACCTAAGAGACAGGGGCGCCCACCTAAGAGACAGGGGCGCCCACCTAAGAGACAGGGGCGCCCACCTAAGAGACAGGGACGCCCACCTAAGAGACAGGGGCGCCCACCTAAGAGACAGGGACGCCCACCTAAGAGACAAAGGCGCCCACCTAAGAGACAAAGGCGCCCACCTAAGAGACAAAGGCGCCCACCTAAGGGACAAAGGCGCCCACCTAAGAGACAGGGGCGCCCACCTAAGGGACAGGGGCGCCCACCTAAGAGACAGGGACGCCCACCTAAGAGACAGGGGCGCCCACCCAAGAGACAGGGGCGCCCACCTAAGAGACAGGGGCGCCCACCTAAGAGACAGGGGCGCCCACCTAAGAGACAGGGGCAAAGCCAAATTCCTTCGGGGCTTGTGTGTGCACAAAAATTGGCTAAAGATTGTCGTGCGATTCATAGCCATGAGGGGCAACCCCTCAAGGCATAGTGACTGTTCACGCCCGACGGTTAAAAATCAGGACCGCTGTACTAGCATGCTTTCGTACTCATCTGTGTACGGTTTTGTAATCAGGGGTCAGCAGAATTGACATGAATTGGCAATTCCCAAGAAGCCCCTCTCTGACAATTGGCTGCATAATGATGAGATGCTTTATTAATAAATCAATCGAATTTTGCAGCCCAACCGTCGCACCGTCCGCCGCCACGCGTGCCTCGAGTGTCCTGGCGCGAACTGGCCCTGGCTGGCAGCACCGGCATGCAGGTTCCAGCTCAGCTCCGGATGGCCGCGGTGCACTGCCTGGCGATCCGTAAGCTGGGCAACCAGCCTTCCAGATACTCAGTTGCTGGGCCAGCCTCCCAGATCCTCAGTTGCTGAGCCACCAGCCTCCCAGATCCTCAGTTGCTGAGCCAGCCTCTCAGATCCTCAGTTGCTGGGCCAGCCTCCCAGAACCCCAGTAGCTAAGCCAGCCTCCCAGATCCTCAGTTGCTGGGCCAGCCTCCCAGATCCTCAGTTGCTGGGCCAGCCTCCCAGATCCTCAGTTGCTGGGCCACCAACCTCCCAGATCCTCAGTTGCTGAGCCAGCCTCCCAGATCCTCAGTTGCTGGGCCAGCCTCCCAGATCCTCAGTTGCTGGGCCAGCCTCCCAGATCCTCAGTTGCTGGGCCAGCCTCCCAGAACCCCAGTAGCTAAGCCAGCCTCCCAGATCCTCAGTTGCTTGGCCAGCCTCCCAGATCCTCAGTTGCTGGGCCAGCCTCCCAGATCCTCAGTTACTGGGCCAGCCTCCCAGATCCTCAGTTGCTGGGCCACCAGCCTCCCAGATCCTCAGTTGCTGGGCTAGCTTCCCAGATCCTCAGTTGCTGAGCCAGCCTCCCAGAGTGCCAGTTGCTGGGCCAGCCTCCCAGATCCTCAGTTGCTGGGCCAGCCTCCCAGATCCTCAGTTGCTGTGCCAGCCTCCCAGATCCTCAGTTGCTGTGCCAGCCTCCCAGATCCTCAGTTGCTGTGCCAGCCTCCCAGATCCTCAGTTGCTGTGCCAGCCTCCCAGAACAGATCTTTCCTACTTATCTAATGAAGTTATTTCATTGCCAATTGTCTGTGTAATAGTTAATAAAATAATAGCTCACCAATATTTTCTCCTCGCAGAACACAGTGACCTCTTTGGCAAGCGAGTTATTCCCGAAATTGTGCTGGAACGAATGTTCCAGGAAAAAGTTCTCATCAAGCATATGTTTATGTGAGTGAATAGTTACACTTTTGAAAGTCAAATTGCAATATTACAGTTTTTTCATATTTATGTTCCTTTTTTCTACTGTTAGTAGTTAAACCAGCCTAGCCCGTAATCAATGAATGCCGTTAACGTGTCTCTATACCCAACAGTCACGGAGACGACGATCGCAATACAATTTATCGTCGAGGCGTGCCCCGATTACGCCGTGTTCATTCTAGAAGGCCGCATCAGGCTGAGCATCGGAGTGGAGGATTTGAATTTCGAGGCCACCGTGTTCACGCTATTAGGCGCCAAGACTCTGCTGCGTGAGTGTTTTTATGATCGAAGCTTATGTAGATGATCTATACGAATCGTCAATGAGACTTCGAAAATAGAAAAAGAATTGGAAGCATCCAAGGCGATGAGCAGTCAGAGTTTTTGACTCGAGCTGTGCAGTCTAAGGATTCGATTTTGCAGGTGGTGACTGTATTAATAATAATAATAATAATTGCAACAGGGTTGTGGCATCCTGGCATTCATTCTGGAGAATACTCATACAGACAGCCCTTGGAAAAAGTTTTCGTGTTAAGCCCCTAATGAGTGTGTGGCGCTTTCCTCTGAGCTGATCTGCCACTTGGGTGACCGCTATAAGTTTTTGAGTTCGCGTAGGTTGCCAGGAGAAAAAAGACCACAGCCATGATATGCCAGCGACCCAGACTCGATTCCAAGTGCTGTCAATATTAATTTCGGGCTAAATTGGAAGAATCTCGGCTTGGCTCTGCTCGTAAAATTAATGCTCTTGAAAGCCAATCCCAAAGGCACAGTGAAGTGTACATGTCTAATGATAAACAAGTTAGGGCGACGCTGTATACTCCTGTGTGAGTTTATGCGTATGACTGCGAACGTATCGGCGGAATTGGCAGTAATGCCTCTTGCCGATTGTGTGACAGTGTCGCTTACCGGTAAAGTGCGACAGGTTGTACACAGCCCCTGGCTTTAATAAACTTTTTAAGTGGTTCAGTTTTGAGCTAGAGGAAATTGGTAACTACACCACTTTATCCGTCGGTCCTGCAGCCGTCCGCGACCTTCATCATCATCGCCCGTCGGCACTGGCTGAACAACCCGGCGAGTTGCACAAGCTGCCAGCCTTCCTGCCGGACTATTGGGCCAGGGCCCAACAGAATCTGCAGTATTTGCGTCTGTCGCGAGCTCAATACGCTGCGTTGTTACGAATCGCTGATGCTGTCAAACCATTGGACGGCACGTCGGCTGGAGGCGCCGCTGAACTCGACGAGCTATTGTCCAATTTATTTGGTTCGCTGTTTCCCAGGATGGGCAGCGAGCCTCGGAAAGCTTGAAAAATTTTATCAAATTCGGTCTTACTTTCTGTTTTGCCGTCTACGTCCTGCATGGATATAAAAAAGGCATTTTTCTTTTTCGTTAATAAAAAGCCTCGTGTTTACACTTTTTTGTGCGAGATTTTCCTCTTCTTTATCGCTTAGTTACTAAAACATATTCGTTTTATATTTTCCACAGCTACTTATTTGATTTGTAATTGTAATGAGAATGATGGTAGTAAGGATGATGTTCCAGAATTTATTAACTTCGTGTAAGAAGCATAAAAGTACATTTACTGATGACTGAACCAGACCCAATGTGACCCAACTGATTCCAGGGGGCCCAGCTACAAGTAGAGATACCTACATGTATTATCTACGAGATTTAATCGAAGTTACCCAACGAGAATGATGTTCTGGTGCATTTTCGACTAATTTCTCCAACAAATTCTGGAGATTATATCCTCAGTAGTTAAGGTAACTAATCATCATAAATCGTTCCAGTGTTTTTCAGGTCAAATATACGGTTTCACAACAAAGACTCCAATAATGGCGGCTGTAGCAGCAACTCCAAGCACAACCATGAGTCGCTCCAATGCGTGCGCTGCCACCATCCATTCGGACTGCTGGTCGGTAGTCCTAGCATCATCGGTTTCATCAACGTCAGCCTTCCTGATGCTAACCTCGCTGCAGTGATTGCTTGGAGTCTGCTGGCCGACCCGCGAGCCGGCGGCGCTAACGCAGAGCAGGCGGCCTAAAAAGCGAACGAGCACGACCCGAGCACAGGCTGACATTCGAGCTCCGCCCGCAGCGAAGTGGAATCGCATCATAATTAAGGTCAGCAGCAGGGATACGCCAGATACAATCATAGCCGCCGTGATGAACGAAGCGATCGCCGGAGTTGCTCGAGACTTCGGCACAATGTCGTCTAGTAGTAGCAGGAACACGGTGTAGCTGAGCATGATTGTGACGCCGAATCCCAGCTTCTCACCGGACTCCAGAGGCACAAAGTACACCAGCACTTGGAGCAGAGTCAGCAGCAGCAGCGGCGTGATGATGTTCATGAAGTAGTAAGCCGACACGCGCTGGATTTCAATTCGAACAATGTAGGTTGGCAGCAGAACAGGCGGCATAGAGTTGAAAACATTGTACTTTCTGTACTCTACCAGCGAAGTAGCGTTGATCATTTGCCATTCACCGTTCTCCTTGTAAATTCCAAGGGTGTTGAATGCGGGCTTACTGTCCACTAGACGAATCAGCTTATTGTTATGACCCTGATCGCTAAAAAAGAATTCCACATCGCAGATGTGCCTGTCTAGCGGGAACCTGGTCATGTCGAATTGGCAGGTGAATTCCAGTTCTCTGCGCCAAGCCGCTGTGCTTAGCGTTAGATTTGGCGACATCGATCTCAAGAAAACTGGTATCTGAGGCAGCAGCAACTGGTTGTCTCCGATGCCATTGTAAATAATGATCACGGGAAACCATGTCTGGCTGACATCCCGGCTCACCACAGACAAGTTGCCAAACTGTGACGCGTTCCAGACAAGTCGCTCTTCTGGCCAGCTCGTCTGTAGGAAAACCGCCAGCTTTACACTTTGTCTGGCGCTGTCCACGGAGACTAGGCCGGTAACCATGCAGCCAACTCTGATTTTCATTTGTCTTCTCAGGTCTTTTATTGGCTTGAGTAGCGGACTAAAATTGCTTATGTTGTTGCTCAGATATTTGATTAATTCAGCTTCGTAGTCTGGTGGTTGTTGCGCTTCAGTTGGGAGTCCAAGTAGACAGATAGCAACAAGAAGTGTCGTGGTCGCCGACATAACTTATACCGAAGGTCTCGATGGCTCCGACAGTCTCGATTCTCTTGTTCAACTTTCTTGTCGAGAGTATTGGTAATGCTTGGTCTCTATATGCTATATTTCAAGATCCCGCTTCCTCTCCTTCCCTACCATTGTTTGACATTCTGCTATAAACCCGTACGCCACCTTTTCCGGCTGTGTTTACCGTTTAGGGAATTGTGTGTGTTCAGCTCGATTAAATTCTTGTTCGTTCTTGTGAAGAATTGCTGTTAGCTTACTGTAGTCGGTTTAGCTCTTGTTTGATAATAGGGAGCTGAGCGTATGGAGTTCACAAGATTTAGCTCTCGTCTTTTCTTTACTCTCAATTTCAGTCCTTTCGTTTGAAATTCAATCATACCATGGAGAGGAGCGGACGAAAGTTTCTAGGACTTGCGTTAAAATAAAAAAATTCTAGTTTGAACAACTTGATTCGTCGAACGGGTGATTGATTGCACGGTTTCAGACAGAAATTGCAAGTCTATATAGTGAAAATAAATCTATTTAGTCTTTGTAGTCTGTTAAACAAGTCTTTTGATACACAGACGGTTTAGGAGTCAGATATATTTACGTGGGAACGTGCGTAGGTATTTATATTAGTAAGTTTTAGTATATTGAGATATGGAGTTTCATCAGTGACAGACTTTGGACAAGAAATTATATACGACCAGAAATTTTTAGAACAGGTTCTCAATTCTCAAACCTGAAAGGGATTAAAGGATCTCAATTTTACCTAAAGTTTTTTTTTTCAAAATCAAAGCAAACAGCTTGTGAAGCTCGGATATTTAATCACCGTGTGATTCAAGAAACTAGGGTAAGTACGGTATAAGTTTTCTATAGTGAGAAAGATTTTAATAAAAAAAAAAGAATAGAAGCAGAAATTATTCGTAGTTTCAACGAGTCGGTTGACTTTACTTGACGATTTCCGTCGATCTTAAGTGTACGGCCTGATGACGAAGTACCGATGATAGCGACTGTGGCAGCCACCCGAGGGCCACCATGAGACGCTCCAAAGCGTGCGCTGCCACCACCCAATCGGATCTGACGCAATCGTTATCTTGGTCGGATTTTCGGCGCATGCTAGTCACGCTGTCGACTGGCGGACCGGAGGCGCCGCTGACGCAGAACAGGCGGCCTAAAAAGCGAACAGCTACGGCCCGGACACAGGCGGGCATTCGCGCTCCCTCCGGGCGAATTGGAATCGCATGATCACGGAAGTCAGTAGCAGGGATACGGTAGAAATTATCATAGCGGCCGTGATGAACGAAGCGATCGCTGGCGTATCTTCTGACTTTGGAACGATATCGGCTAGAAGCAGCAGGAACACGGTGTAGCTGAGCATGATTGTGATGCCGAATCCCAGCTTCTCGCCGGACTCCACTGGTACAAAATACACCAGCACTTGGAGCAGCGTCAGCAGCAATAGCGGCGTGATAATATTAACAAAATAATAAATCGACACTCGCTTGATTTCAAATCGAAAAAGAAATGTTGGCAACGGAATTGGCGGCCTGCCTTCGAACACTTCGAACAGCTGCGGCTCCGCCCTGGTGCTAGCGTTCAGCATGATCCATTCGCTGTTGGACTGGTAGGTGCCGAGCACGTTGAACGACGGCACTAATCGTTTCGGCTGCACCATTCTGTTGCCGTGGCCCTGGTCGCTAATAAAGAACAGCAGCTCACAGGTGTGCTGGTCCAACGGAAATTTTCTCATATCGAATTGGCAGGAGAATTCAATATCGTTGCGCCACGTAGCCGTAACAAACGTTGCGTTAGGCGTCCAAGAGGTCAGATACACCGGTATCTGTTTCGCTAGGACTTGGTTGTCGCCGATGCCGTTGTACATCAAGATAACTGGGAACCAAATGTCATCCGCGTTCCAGTTGATTGTCGTAATATTCCCAAAGCTGGCCGGATCCCATACTAGTCGCTCCTCAAGCCATCTGGCTAAAGTGAGTGCAGAAATTTTCACACTCTGCTTGGCGCTGTCCACAGACACTAGCTGAGTCACGGAAATGTCCATGTTAATGTAATGAATCTCGCTAGAGTTGAGAAGCGGCCGCAATAGCGGGCTGTACTTGGTGATGTTGTTCTTCAGATAAAATATGAGATCAGCTTCCGGGTCGGTGCTTACCTTCCCCATCGAGAATTTGTTGCACAGTACAAGGAGAATGTAGATGGTGACAAGGCACTGCAGCTGCTCAGCGTTTAGATGCATTTTGAGTAACAAATCAAAATTTGAGTCACAACGAGGACTCTCTGAATCATTTACTGTGGGTTCTTTTCAACGAGGGGAGCTGCATGCGGTCTTGTATTTATAGTATAAGGCTTGCGAAAAAGGGCTTTTTCCATTCTTGCCATCTGTTGCTGAGAGTTTCAGCTAGTTGTGTACCGAGTGTTAGCTGGGGATGTTGGAGAACAATTAGGTGTCTATTTTAGCCTCAAATTTCATCAAATACAGTTCTGCGTTGACAGTTAACACCTGAATATTGGCTTCCACTTGTTTCCCGTGCCAGCTGCATCTGTAGTGGCTCTTCTCAGCCAACTTGAATTGCTCAAATTTCCAAATCGGTAGTTACTGAAAAGGGCCGTTTTGTCGCTTCCAAAGCCACTTCAAATTTTCTGCACGGGAAAATTTGCTTTCGGGAAATTTTGTGGCTATTGTTCTCCTTGAATTCATTTGCCAAGCAGATAGTGGCTCCTGCCATCGTGAGTGCGCCTGCAGTAGCTGGTAGGAAGGTAGGAAGGCCAACATTACAATTACTAGTGTATTTTAAACTGTCTTTTCTTGACACACACGTACGCTCGTACGAGTAAGCTTCAAGATGTTATTACGCTCTTATTACAATGTATAACAAATTTTCATTCAATAAATAAGAAAATCTCCAAGATTTGTCAGGATTGAAACGCGCATCTAATTCTTGATTAGAATCAACTAGAATACTTAAAGGATTAATTATATTGATTTAGAAACAGCTAAATAAATAAAATATTGCCAATCCGCAACGGACTATTAATAACTGCGCGACTGCAGCATGGAAACTGAAAAAGTTCAAAACAAAAACGTACAAAAGACAACATAAATCTACTTCGTGTAAAAAAAGTTTGATAAAAATATTGGAAATATTATTAATGACACTAATTATTCTTGAAATCAGCAGGAAAATATGATTGTAAAGCTAGATATTACTGTTATCAATATATAATTATTATTAAAAGTAATTGGCTGGAAAAAAATAAAGCAATCAGCGTCCAATTGTTTTTTCATACTTGGAAAAATCGCTAAATGTTCATTCAAGCTACTGACTAAAAGAGTAGTAACAAAGAGTACGAAATTTCAAAATACATAATTATCTTGAACAAAAATGGTTTTCATATTTTTATCGGTGGATAATTTTTTTATCCTAAACAAAAAAGTAGTTGCATTGTCTAGCTATTGACGATGACACCACGGTAAGCAAACTACAGAATTTTCAATGCTATAGCGCTTGAGGCAGTCGTTAAGCTGAAATTATAGCTATTGAACTATAGTAAGTTTATTTCATAAGCTAATCCGCTATTTAAGATGCCGTGGCAACTATTGCCGTGTCTGTCACAGATGTCGCATTGGATGAAGATCCACTTAGGCCGCCGAACTGATATTTGGCCTTCTTTTCGCTGGGCTTTAGAATCTGTATGGAAAAAAGTTGCGTTAAGTTTTGCTACTATAAGTAGAGTTTCATATTCTACTTCTTGGAAAATTTTAGCAACCGCTTTCATTAACTTCTATATGAAATTTTCTACTTTGCAAATCAACTTACCTGGAAGCTGCACATCAGCGTCTCATCAATCGCCATCATACCGCCAGCGTTATCGAATTCGCCGCAATAGTTTGGCGCAGAGAATAGCGTTACTAGTTGGCGTTTGGCAAAGAACTCGTAGCCGTCTTCAACCACCTGCAGGAAAATTGGAACGCATCGAATTCTATTGAAGAGGGAAGTCGCGCTCAACTCTTGCCACCTCTTGGACGCGCATCCACCAAGAGACAGGGACGCCTACCTAAGAAACAGGGGCGCCTACCAAAAGACAGGGAGGCCTACCTATGAGACAGGGGCGCCTACCTAAAAGACAGGGGCGCCTACCTAAAAGACAGGGGCGCCTACCTAAAAGACAGGGACGCCTACCTAAAAGACAGGGAGGCCTACCTAAAAGACAGGGACGCCTACCTAAGAGACAGGGGCGCCTACCTAAGAGACAGGGACGCCTACCTAAAAGACAGGGACGCCTACATGTCCCTAATCCTGATCGAACCCAAATGATAATAATATACTCGCAATAATAATGATAAAATAAAAAATTAATATTTGTAGAAGGGTTTTATGGGGCACCCTGGCGCAACGCCTTCGGTAACATCGTCAGCCAACCGGCACTGAGACAATTCTGCCGATTCCACTGACTCCTGAACACATACGTCCGGCAGCTAAACTCAGCCCCGATCAAGTCAACTCACTTGATGCGCCCGGCAGACCAAATCCAAGTCCAGCCGGCTAAGGAATTTGGACACAATATCTGCTCCAAATGTGAACGAAACGCCTCGGTCGTTGTCTCCCCAGCCAGTGACATCCTTGTCCGGATCGGACCAGAGCAGGTCGCACAGCAGGCCCGTGTCCGGGACGTCTGTTGGTCGCATGATTCGCCTGATCTTGAAATGCAGCATGCATCCATTGCCTCTGTCAGTCAATAAGCCGATCAAGTGAAGAATCCCTATATTGTAACACGATTCAATCGTGAATTAAACGCTAAAAGCTTTCTTAAACAGCTCGTTATGGCGTATTGGCTAGAGTGATTTTAATACACGAGAGATATCGCGATTAAAATGTAAAGATTCTTAAACGCTAACGAGCGCTTTTTGCCATAACGTTCATGAATCTCACTGTCATTTGACCCAGATGCGCACTCCTGCTTTAGCCATTTGACGCGCAAGTCTTTGTGTGGGAATCAAGGACCACTTAATTACCCAGGACGGGAGTCTCGCCAATTCACTGTGAAAAAGTATGACGCTCGTTAAAAAGCATTGTTCTATGGCCAAGTCTAACTGAAGATAAGGCTCGTAGCAGGCGAATGTAGCAAGTATGTGCGAGAGAAGCGGATAAAGAGCCCTTGCCAGAAAATATACCTTTTTAACTTCGGATTCGTCAAAAGTGAGTTCAAATTCGTCAGCGTATGCAAAACTATATAGCGCTCAAAGGGGAAGAGAATGAGTGTCTATGGTAAATTTAAGTAAGAAAGTGAGTGAATTTCGTCTGTGGAAAAGTAGCCCAATTGCCTGAAATCTTCATTTCATGCTTTGATTGTTGTCAGAGATGCCCTACATGACAACAAACAGCCAATGTAACGCACAAAGTCCAGTCAAGCCGACGACTGATTGCCTTAGTTGTCACAGCAGGAGCAGCAGGAAAATCTGCAACAAGCTTTTGCTGCATTTCTTTGAGGGTCACAGTCGGCTTCTCTTCCACATACCTCGTCAACGCTCCGAGCATCTCCTCAGAAAACTTTGGTCTCACTGCACCTCCACGCGCGTTAAGATCGATCCTACCCTCATCAACATATCTCCTGATGATGTCACTGGCAGTTGTCATCTTGATATCCAGTTCAATTGCGAGTTGTCTCCAGTCTCGTCTTTGTTGAAAACATCGCACGAGTCTAGAGCGATCCACAGACGAATTTCATGTAGGGCACCTCTGACAACAATCAAAGCATGAAATGAAGATTTCAAGAAATTGGGCTACTTTTCCACAGACGAAATTCACTCACTTTCTTACTTAAAATTACCATAGACACCTTCTTTTCTTACCATGGACAAAGCAAACACTTTTTTGGTCAGGCTGTATTTGCACTGACGAATTTCACTTACTTAGACGAATTCGAAGTCACTTTCTCTAAAAATTTACCATATAGACACTCATTCTCTTCCCCTTGAGCGCTATATAGTTTTGCATACGCTGACGAATTTGAACTCACTTTTGACGAATCCGAAGTTAAAAAGGTATATTTAAAGCCTAGAAAGTGCAGCGTATCTAATTTCTGCTCAAACTACAATAATAGACGTGAGAAGACAACGAAATGTAATATAGCATTTTGCTTTGCACTTAAGCTTACGGGCAAATCACTTGATCCTAAGTGGCAGGATTACACTGGCGAGGGCAGCTACCGATCAAGTCTATGGCCCAAACCGTTGGCTGGCGGACAAGTTACTTAAGCCTTGGGGCACTGACCCAATCCATTCATGCTCTATCAAAGCGAACTAGAAGCTAAGGCTCGCAGCAACATGAGCTCGGAAGATGAGGCCAGCAACGCTAGCTATGAAACTGCACCAGATGGAATTGGTGGCGGACAACAACGTAGACCATGGTCAAGGATGAGCGATGAAAAGCACAGCCTCGTCATCGACGCCCTAGACAGGGGTGAGCGGCCGGTCGACGTTGCGCGATGGTTCCAGGTCAACATTAAGACTGTTTTGTCAATCCGAAGGCGATACGAAGGCGATCCGAAGGCGGCCGAGTACCAGAACTTGCAGTTACCCATGTGCAGCACCTCGTTGACAAAATCAACGCTAACCCGCTTCTAACCCTAGCTCAGATGAAAAACCTGCTGCAAAACGTTTTGCTCATGTCCATGTTTTGCTCATTTTGGCTCATTGCCAGAACTGTGTTGCAGCTGCTGTTGTTTATTTTCCCACTCTGTTATAGCCAACCGACCACCTGCCTATGTTTCCTCATTTGCTCATACTTTGCTCATTTGCTCATATGTTGCTCATATTGACCGATACAAATTATACCCTTGCCGCAACACCACCCAAGCTGGGCGGCCGACTGAAAGCTTTTCAAACTGCGATAGAGCATGAATGGATTAAGTCTGTGCCCCAAGGCTAAAGTAAATTGCCCATTAGCCACCAGTTGAGACCATAGAATCGATCGGCAGCTGCCCTCGCCAGTGTAATTCTGCCACCTAGGATCAAGTGATCTGCCCGTAAGCTCAAGTGCAACGCAAAATGCTATATATACAGCTTTTATAAGGCTTGGCTTATATATTTGCTGCTCTATACTCGGTTCTTCTTAGTTAAATGTCTATGGCCACTAGTGCGCTGCGGCCACTACCACAGAACTGCACTTGGCTATGGACAGTAAAATAAAATAGATACTCAAATAGACAAACATTACCATTATAACATCATAAGTTGTAAGTTTTGTAAAAATGAACTTAAAAATGTGCAGCAAGTATGCGATCTGTTCAAACACTATATACTCTCGATTTTCTTAGAAATGATCAGGACTCGCAGTTATCACGGACTCAATCGATGCTACCAATGAAGCTTACTACCCAACAATTGACAAAGGCTTAAATGCTGGCTAATATACTATTTAGTTGTTAATAAATATATAGTGTGAAACCGCGGGCACACATTGACGATTACGTGGGCTGTGCGGCCCTCAAAATCATGGGACAACAAACTTGCCTAAGTTGCAATTCGGAGAACCAAATAGTGAGCTAGTAGGAGTGCTGAAAAACTGAAATACAGAAATTTTACGTGAAATCTGTGCAGCAAACCAACCTGTTCCAGACTCTGCAGATCTGGCGACAGGCCACCGTGACAGCAGAAGATTTTATCGTGAATCACGGCGGCAATTGGCAGACAATTAAAACAATCGGTGAAAGTTTTCCACAGCCGGACACTGTAGCGCCGTTTGCATTCGTCATAGAATCCATAGATCTGATTTATACTGGCGCATTCGTGATTGCCGCGCAGGAGGAAAAAGTTCTCAGGGAACTTTACTTTGTAGGCGAGCAGCAGGCAGATGGTCTCCAACGACTGCTTGCCCCGATCAACGTAGTCGCCAAGGAATAGATAGTTCGAATGTGGCGGGAAACCACCGTGCTCAAACAGTCTTAGCAAGTCCGAGTACTGACCGTGAATGTCGCCGCACACTTTTAAAGGGGCCGCCAGTTCCAGCAGGATCGGCTGCTGAAGAAATACTTCTCGAGCCAGCAGGCAGAGAGAGCGAATCTCATCCTCGGACATGTCCACGAGTTTGCCTGGGCGATGGCTGCGAGCTGTTTTGGAAATTTTAAAAGATATATGTTCTTAAGTCTCATTTTTAAAAAAAACTGTTAATTATAAAAAACATATTTCTTGAAAAATACTATTTAGTAATTATAACTAGCAAAATTAACTATTTATCAAATAAATATATTACAGATGGAAATGTGTATTAACCTATTGTAACTATGTTTCATCTCTTAGTCTTAGGCTTATGAAACAGTGTGCACTCTTTAAAATCAAGCTATTGAATCCAAAATTACTTAGTCAATTAAAGTTAAATATGTTCTACTTTTTTCAATGATAACAAACAATAA
Source organism: Macrostomum lignano (assembly GCA_002269645.1). NCBI lineage: Eukaryota > Metazoa > Platyhelminthes > Macrostomidae > Macrostomum > Macrostomum lignano. The sequence goes on along the minus strand of NIVC01002457.1, from coordinate 89,573 downwards.
TTATTAACTACTATAAATAAAAATGTCTCTTTGATTTTTGGGAATTTAGTTGATTACTTAGAATTATTTTATGAAACAAACCATTAGAAAGGGGTATATTGGAAAATAATAAAGAACAGAAATACATCTAAAAATCTACAACTTTACTTGTTTCTAACAAGTTTTCAATAGACAATAACAACATTAAAATCTTTTTAAATGCTGTGTAAGGTCTGAAATAAGCCATGGAAGAGGAGGTCCTAATAATTGAATCATTTAAAACAATTAATTTAAGTAGAAAATACTCTATGATCATAGTCAAACAATTTAGAATAAATTATAAAAAATTCTTAGCATTTAAAAGTATTTAGTTACAAGTCACAGAAATTCTATGTAATCTAACAATAAAATTATTATATTCAGAAGAAACAGCTTGTCTGCTTGCTATTGCTAAAACATTATTAAATTATTAAAAGTATATAAATAATTTGAGGTAAATAAAAGAAGAATAGAAGAATAGGTTTCAAGTTTAATATACCATACCTTCTAAAAGACGTGAGAGTAAACTATCAATTTCAATCGTAGCTGTCATTGTTATTGTATTATCACGCGATGAGCCAGAAACTGTCTAAAAATATCGTATATGACCTAGGGGTGTGCCCTAAATCTTCTCTATAAAGGAAGATCACTGGGCTAGAAACAAGCACCAAGTTCACTAGAATTTTTTTAAAGTTATATATTTAAAAAATATTAAATGCACAATCTCAAGCTTCAAAGCAGAAAGGAATAGAGAAGCGAGTTTTTTCACACATTTTCAACTGGATCGGACCTTTCGACGAAAAAAAAATATTGAAATATTTCACGACAGTGTTATCACCAAAATATAACACAGTATAACAATACGGGAATGTATGATCTTTGAGATATTTTAATCAACTATTTAACTATATCGCGAAGCATTATGAGTTATAAACTACGAGCATTGCTAATGTTTTTTTTCTATTTTTTATGCTCATTGCTAATGCGTTTGGAGTTTTCCAAAATTGATAACCGGATTCGCAAAATCACAATCACGTGCAATTTAACTTACGTGATAGTGCGCTCCAGCCTCTAGCAGAAAAAAAAAATGACGTGCGTGGGTCATTAGTTTGAGTTTCTAATAATTTGTCTGTTTATTGAACCAAATATTGTTGCACAAGCGATTTTTGTTTTTCTGCAGTGATATTAATAGCTTTAATATAATTGCTTTCTATCAGCAAACAACTCGATACTTTAAGCTTCCTTTCTCTAGAACAGAGCAACAAAAGCGGTTCTTCATTCCTAAATACTGTAAAAAATGGAATGCTCTATTTGCTAAATTAGCTAATCCTGGCATCAAACTATGAACTGCATAGAATGCAGTCATATTTGCGAAGGGCGGCTGCCTAAAACCATATTTGTTCTATGTAGCTTATAAGAATTTTCGTTCCCACGCGTATGCTCGTGTTTAAAATAAAAGGACAGACAGTGGAGGCGCTTGCTTCACTTTTCTCTCGCCCGCTTCTGCGGGCCCAAATTAGGCATGGCCATTGCCTCGGCTGGGTCTGTAGACCGCAGCAGCCTGGGCCCAGAAATACCGGGCTACGAGTTCAATTCTTGCTATCCGACGTGAGCAGGTGCAGACAGGACGCAAAATCCTACCTGTTACACAAACCATTTTCAAGAGCCAAGGTTGTATTGTCTCAAAGAAAAACTGGATCAGTTTTAAGACTTCTCTTTTCCTTTCCTTGTTTCTTTTACATCCTCTCCCTTTGTCTTCTTTCACTTCCAATCCCCTTTTACCTCTTCGTAGCCATAGGCCACCATTTATTGGTCCTTGACCACCCCCATGGTGAGTTGCATACAAAAAAAATTATTCCAAATTAAATCACTATGGAGCCAACAAGACCTTAACCATTTAGCCATCAAGAACGACGTGGCTACTTCAGGTAAACCAAAGCTAATATTTGCGCGCTCGATCAAATAAATGACAAAGACAAAAAAAGTAAATTTTGTAATCATAACTAATTTTATGCTGACAACATTAAACTGCAAATGTAAAGTACGCAACGCCTGGTTTACATACAGGTGTATGTACTTTAAGACCATTTAGGGCGCAACTTTTGAATATATTGTAACAATTTCTTTAACCAGACGCGAAACGAACTAATACTAGTAGTAACAAGAGCGTTGTACATGCATACTGTATGTTACACGGTTTAAATAGTAAATCAACGTAAACAAAGACCTAGGCAAGTTGAAAAACAAAGACATTAGTGTACTTTTTTTAAAACTTACGCACAAAATATGCATAAATTTACTGTTTACTTATTCAGTATTCAAATATAAGAGTCCACAACACAAATTTAGCGATAATAACAGTATAATAAAAATAAACAATTATAACTTGTGAGATTTCTAGGCCAAAAAGTTAGATTAGAAATATATGTAATTTGTGTACAATAATTGGACTTAAAAAGCCACAGGAAAAAGTTGAAAAATGTATAATATCATAAATATTGCATCTCAATCAATAAGATCAGGTATAAGGAGAGAAATGACTAGTCTAAAATTTTTGCACTGCAAATTAAAGACAATTATGTCAGAAAAATGACTTATAAATAGGTCAGTTTTAAAGCAAGCTTAAGAACAACAGTAAGTCTATATTAAATAAGGGCAAGAGGCGCAAATGTCAGTATAGTTAAAATCATAAACATTATTGAGCTCAAAATTACCACGGCTGAGATGGAGATTGAATGAAAACAGAACGGATAGCACAAGTTTCTTTGTTTACATACTACTTGTAACGTCAAAAACAAGTGCATCGTGTAATTCAATATTAATGTACTTTCAAGTTAATTTGGTTAAATACCAGAATTGGATTTTGTGGGCGACAAGACAGCCTCAGTGGCGCCAAGAGAGCCTTAGTGGCGCCAAGAGAGCCTTAGTGGCGCCAAGAGAGCCTTAGTGGCGCCAAGAGAGCCTTAGTGGCGCCAAGAGAGCCTTGGTGGCGCCAAGAGCCTTGGTGGCGCCAAGAGAGACTCAGTGGCGCCAAGAGAGACTCAGTGGCGCCAAGAGCCTTGGTGGCGCCAAGAGAGACTCAGTGGCGCCAAGATAGCCTTGGTGGCGCCAAGAGAGACTCAGTGGCACCAAGAGAGCCTTGGTGGCGCCAAGAGAGCCTTGGTGGCGCCAAGAGAGACTCAGTGGCGCCAAGAGAGCTTTGGTGGCGCCAAGAGAGGCTTAGTGGCGCCAAGAGAACTTAGTTTAATATTATATACTCGTAATAACATTATTAACGCACGATTGCACATGTAACATCTACAAGCACATCAATAAATACGTGTAGACAGATTTCGTATCTACACAAAAATAGAAAAAATACCATTTTAAAAGTACAGCGAAAAACTTTCACAGTCCGATGAAAAATATTTTCACAAAAACTCTACTCTCAAGGGCTAGGTCTACTACTCACGGTTAGGGGGTGGGGCAAAAATAAGTAGTAAGAATCGAATATCAGTTCAATATTCTTGGCGATCGCTTGTTGTCATCAGCGTCGGGCACGGGTGCAGCTCCACGGCAGCGGCGCTCTGATGCGGCCCACTAAACCGACTGCCGTTGTCCTCAGCGTCGGAATCCTCCTCGTCAGAGTTCGCGGCCGCCTCATCAGCCTGTTCAATGGGCTTGACCGCGGCGCCTGAGCTCGAGCTGGCGCCGAGTTGGCGCAGGGTAGCGTCGCGCCAGTTAACAGCGGCGGCGGTCGCTTCGCCGCCAAGATTTTCTTCGTCAAAATTGTCGCCGTCGTCCTCGTTGTCGACGTCGTAGCAGCAGCCGCCGCCGCCGCCGGCGCAGTGACGACAGAGCGACTTGCACTTGCAGCAGACAATAAATGGCGCCGCTAAGAGTACAAACGGGCTGACGATCACTACGAGTAGGGAGAAGCCGAAAAAGATGGCACCGACCTGGGCAACGGGGCAGCGGGTGACGGTCGATCAGATTGCCAGAATTAAAGGGGTCTGAAGGACTATAGGGCTTGTGGCACTGAAGGGTTGTTGATGGTTTGTGGCACTGAAGGGCTGATGGCTTGTGGCACTGAAGGGTTGTTGATGGCTTGTGGCACTGAAGGGTTGTTGTTGGCTTGTAGCACTGAAGGGTTGTTGGCTTGTGGCACTGAAGGGTTGTTGGCTTGTGGAACTGAAGGGTTGTTGGCTTGTGGAACTGAAGGCTTGATGGCTTGTGGAACTGAAGGGTTGTTGGCTTGTGGAACTGAAGGGTTGATGGTTTGTGGCACTGAAGGGTTGATGGTTTGTGGCACTGAAGGGTTGTTGGCTTGTGGAACTGAAGGGTTGTTGGCTTGTGGAACTGAAGGCTTGATGGCTTGTGGAACTGAAGGGTTGTTGGCTTGTGGAACTGAAGGGTTGTTGGCTTGTGGAACTGAAGGGTTGATGGTTTGTGGAACTGAAGGATTGTTGGCTTGTGGCACTGAAGGGTTGATGGTTTGTGGCACTGAAGGGTTGATGGCTTGTGGCACTGAAGGGTTGTTGATGGTTTGTGGCACTGAAGGGTTGTTGATGGCTTGTGGCACTGAAGGGTTGTTGGCTTGTGGCACTGAAGGGTTGATGGTTTGTGGCACTGAAGGGTTGATGGCTTGTGGCACTGAAGGGTTGTTGATGGTTTGTGGCACTGAAGGGTTGATGGTTTGTGGCACTGAAGGGTTGATGGTTTGTGGCACTGAAGGGTTGTTGATGGTTTGTGGCACTGAAGGGTTGATGGCTTGTGGCACTGAAGGGTTGATGGCTTGTGGCACTGAAGGGTTGTTGTTGGCTTGTGGCACTGAAGGGTTGATGGTTTGTGGCACTGAAGGGTTGTTGATGGTTTGTGGCACTGAAGGGTTGATGGCTTGTGGCACTGAAGGGTTGATGGTTTGTGGCACTGAAGGGTTGATGGCTTGTGGCACTGAACGGTTGATGGCTTGTGGCACTGAAGGGTTGTTGTTGGCTTGTGGCACTGAAGGGTTGATGGCTTGTGGCACTGAAGGGTTGTTGTTGGTTTGTGGCACTGAAGGGTTGATGGTTTGTGGCACTGAAGGGTTGATGGCTTGTGGCACTGAAGGGTTGTTGGCTTGTGTTTGCAGGACGCGCCAGTCGACATGATCGCAGACTATTTTCCATTGAAAAATGAAACAGGGCACCACAAGCTGAAAAAAAGATTAATATTTTTGCCTCGACGAATTGACGAGAAAATCTCGGCAAAGCCCGGGGGAATAAGCCAGTCTAATCGAGCCAGTTTAGCTGGAACGCTGAGCTGGACAATCTGGGAGGCACGAAGCTAAACAAACGTCATATTTGTACAAAAATTCTGATTAAAAACATAAGCCAGATTGATAAGACATTGTGAAAAGAGAATTAGCATGACGTACGAATATGCAATGCTCAGCGAATGTTGAAGTTATTATCTAGCCATTCTCTGTGAGCAATTTTTAAGCGGCCTCGAAGACAGCTTACCTGAATCCGGTGCATGATAAGGGAGGCGCGCGAGTGACCGAGTTTGTACTTGCACGGTCCTCGGTCGTAATGACGCAGGAAGAAATCGCCCTGAAAATGCGACAAATAGTTGCTAGGGAAAATTATTTGCGATGAGAAGTCAAACGCTAAATTTGTCCACCAGCGCGTGTGCATGATTTAACAGTACATTTATCAGTGCCAAAAATTAGTGATTTTAGCTAGATTAGTTGATAATACTAGATGAAGAAATAGAATGGATTGCTAATCTAGCCAACAGCATGGATGAAGGAATAGAATGGATTGCTAATCTAGCCAGCATCATGGATGAAGGAATAGAATGGATTGCTAATCTAGCCAACACCATGGATGAAGGAACAGAATGGATTGCTAATCTAGCCAACAGCATGGATGAAGGAATAGAATGGATTGCTAATCTAGCCAGCATCATGGATGGAGGAATAGAATGGATTGCTAATCTAGCCAACACCATGAATGAAGGAATAGACTGGATTGCTAATCTAGCCAACATCATGGATGAAGGAACAGAATGGATTGCTAATCTAGCCAACATCATGGATGAAGGAATAGAATGGATTGCTAATCTAGCCAACATCATTGATGGAGGAATAGACTGGATTGCTAATCTAGCCAACATCATGGATGGAGGAATAGAATGGATTGCTAATCTAGCCAGCATCATGGATGGAGGAATAGAATGGATTGCTAATCTAGCCAGCATCATGGATGAAGGAATAGAATGGATTGCTAATCTAGCCAACATCATGGATGGAGGAATAGAATGGATTGCTAATCTAGCCAGCATCATGGATGAAGGAATAGAATGGATTGCTAATCTAGCCAACATCATGGATGGAGGAATAGAATGGATTGCTAATCTAGCCAGCATCATGGATGAAGGAATAGACTGGATTGCTAATCTAGCCAACACCATGGATGGAGGAATAGACTGGATTGCTAATCTAGCCAGCATCATGGATGAAGGAATAGAATGGATTGCTAATCTAGCCAGCATCATGGATGAAGGAATAGAATGGATTGCTAATCTAGCCAACAGCATGGATGAAGGAATAGAATGGATTGCTAATCTAGCCAACACCATGGATGAAGGAATAGAATGGATTGCTAATCTAGCCAACATCATGGATGGAGGAATAGAATGGATTGCTAATCTAGCCAGCATCATGGATGAAGGAATATAATGGATTGCTAATCTAGCCAACACCATGGATGGAGGAATAGACTGGATTGCTAATCTAGCCAGCATCATGGATGAAGGAATAGAATGGATTGCTAATCTAGCCAACATCATGGATGGAGGAATAGAATGGATTGCTAATCTAGCCAGCATCATGGATGAAGGAATAGAATGGATTGCTAATCTAGCCAACACCATGGATGGAGGAATAGACTGGATTGCTAATCTAGCCAGCATCATGGATGAAGGAATAGAATGGATTGCTAATCTAGCCAACAACATGGATGAAGGAATAGACTGGATTGCTAATCTAGCCAGCATCATGGATGAAGGAATAGAATGGATTGCTAATCTAGCCAACACCATGGATGAAGGAATAGAATGGATTGCTAATCTAGCCAACACCATGGATGAAGGAATAGAATGGATTGCTAATCTAGCCAACACCATGGATGAAGGAATAGAATGGATTGCTAATCTAGCCAGCATCATGGATGAAGGAATAGAATGGATTGCTAATCTAGCCAACACCATGGATGGAGGAATAGACTGGATTGCTAATCTAGCCAGCATCATGGATGAAGGAATAGACTGGATTGCTAATCTAGCCAACACCATGGATGAAGGAATAGAATGGATTGCTAATCTAGCCAACACCATGGATGAAGGAATAGAATGGATTGCTAATCTAGCCAACATCATGGATGAAGGAATAGAATGGATTGCTAATCTAGCCAACACCATGGATGAAGGAATAGAATGGATTGCTAATCTAGCCAACATCATGGATGAAGGAATAGAATGGATTGCTAATCTAGCCAAAATCAAGGATAAAGGAATAGAATGGATTGCTAATCTAGCCAGCATCATGGATGAAGGAACAGAATGGATTGCTAATCTATCCAACATCATGTAAAAATGCAATAGAATGGATTGCTAATCTAGCCAGCCACTCACATCCAGCTTAGCCAGGCAGTACCAGCAGAAGATGTGTCTGCACCGTTTGCACATCATCTGGGCGCATCCGTGATCCCGTTCAATTGGGATGGCGCACACTGGGCAACGTTTGACAGGCGCGTCCTGCGGCTGCGTGAACAAGATGCCGTGCGTCCTGGCCAGCTGCTGGTCGCACCCGACGCCTCGGTGCCACTCCAGCTTGCACCGGGAGCAGAACACCAAGCCGCAGGCTGGGCAGGCAACGCGCCAGCCTCGCTCAATTTTTTTCTGGCGTCGCCTACCAATTGAGAACTTTCGATCTCTGGGCCCGGCAACGCTAAAGACGGTCTCGCAGCCGGCTCTGGGGCAAAATGTGCGCCTAGGATCCATTTCGACTTCTTTAAGAAAGCACAGATGTAGATAGCGCCTGTACAGTTGAGCTGAGCACAGGGACTCAATCTCGCTGGGCAGCAGTTCGCCAATTCTTGAGCAAGCGCCGTCTGGACAGCTGATGAAGCCGACATTGCCCTCCCAGATCAGCAGGGACACGTAGCGTTCCATGCAGGGCCGACAGAACGCGCAGCCGCAGTCCTTCAGCGTCATCATATCGGATTTGAACACCTCATCCATGCACAGCTTGCAGGTGGCCAAACTGCTTGTCTTCTTGCCAGCAAGGCGTTTCAACATGCTCTGGAGAGTGCAAACAGTATTGCTATAGTCTACAGTGCAATGTTTATTGCGCTTTTGCTTTTATTGGAGTTCCACCATGCCAACATTTTTATTCCCATAACTGTACCAGTAGCTATGGTGGAATTCTAACTTAAAGCAACTTCCCTTAAAAAGTGGTTGAACAATATAAAATACGACAATATATATAATGCATTTTGGAATGAACTGACTTGACTTTACTTGTAACCTTCTTTATATCTTAGAAAAGAGTCTATATGTAGCTATAAGTTTGGTAAAAAGTTTGAACTTTTATACTACAACTTGGCAGTTTAGCCATTAGACTAATACTTAAATTTTTATATTAAATAGAAATTGTAATGCTCAATAGCTTAGTTTTCTTTAAAGGAACTTTTGAAATTAGTAGTCAATTTCAATAGTTTCTCATCAAGTTTTTTAACTCTTAAGAGTACTTGTTAGCAAACTTTAGCCCACAAGCTATATATAGCCTATAAAGCTTTTTATCTATATCCAGCCCTTAAGGTATACATAACCAAGTTTAATATCTATTTTTAGCTTTATTATTTCTTTTTTAGCACTATTTTCTTCTCTTTTTCTTAGCTTTTTTACTTTTTAATCTATTCTTATTTTTTTTCTTTCCCTTCTCTTCTTTTAGAAGCATTTTTATTTTTTTACTTTCCTCTCTTGTGTTTAATATATTTTCAGCACTTTTTATTTGTTGAAGTATTTTTTAAAATAAAATAGTTGTAACATGAAATGATATAAAATGATAAAATTAGGTCACTGAGACCTTTCTAACACTCAGAAAATGATATATTCAAAATTTTGCCAAAACTTAGTAGAACTGATATGAATCTATAAAACTATAACAACTATCTATGGTCAAAACTGTGGGGCTCAATGGTGGATTAGGAGTGATAAGAATAAATAGCTTTTATATCTACGGCCACTTCTAAGCCAATTTAGCTAAGCTCTTTAATTGCACCTAAGTCAAATAATGACTATAACTGCAATTCATGGTTAGTCACCTAGCAGCATCTATATTCATTGTATCTTTTAGGTAATTACATCTTGCACTCAAGGCCTCAAGCTAAAAAATCTTCACTTTACTATGTGGGAGCTTGTCACTATTATAGCAATATCTTGAGAAATAATTATTTATATCTAACAAGTTATTACCTTATTGCAAACCAATAGTCATGGTGTTAACAATATAGCACCAGCAATGCATCTTTAGTGGCAAATAGGTAACCAATTTTGGAATGGACTTATATGAGTATGCATTAATTGTCATGCCTAGGTGTCAGTTAGAAAAGGTTCATTTTTAAATTTAACCACCTTATATTGCACTAGTTGCTAGATCTTATTTGGTGGTGAGCTAAAGAGGCAAAGTATAGTAAGTGCCAATAGCAGTATAACATTAGCCATAATGCCATTGTTGACTGACAAAACTTTATTAGAGATATATATGCCTAGTAATTCATTGATCATCTAGTGGATCTTGATGGTCCTATCAAAGAAATTGATATGGATGAGTCATACTTCTATTATCATAAGTTCTACCAAGGTACTTACTTATAATGTTCAAAACCATTGTTAAATATTTATTGGCTTGTCTGTCAATACTCAAGATTTAACTGTGTATACAAACCTTATCAAAAAGACATGGGCACACTATAAGCAAAGTTCCAAGCTATATGTAATGTAAATCAAGCCTTATTTGAGTTATATTTTAAAAAGTTTATATGGTATAAGATATACTTAAAATGGTTTTGGCAATATGCTCTTCTTGATTTTACACTAGTATCCCTTTTAACTAACCTGAGCTGAACTGCATGAGTTAAATTGAGCCATAAAATTAAAACTTTAAAGGTAATTACTACAAGGTCTATCACTCTTTTTTAAAGACGATAGATAATTGGCCAATTGTAAAAAGTGCAAATTTAATTATTTTTCAACTTAAATGCATACCAGTGTATTTATTGTGATGGGAGACACATTTAACAACACAAAACTGTTCAAAAACAAAACTATAAAATCCATATTACAGAGCTACTGGGCCTGACATAACTGACCTAGGGGCGCAATGAAGATTGGTGCAAGTGGATATCTAGCCATCTAGTCACTGCAAGCAATGATCAGGGAGAATCAATTGAAACTTATTGAGATAAAGGTTTGTAACAACTAAATGGTTATAATTTAAAAATCCATATTAGCTAGAAAGCTAGAATTGAATATTATCAAGCCAAATTTATAGATAGCCTCATCAAGCCACATATTAAGTATGACCACCATGTTAAATTGAGTAAAGAATTTTTTAACTCACTTTGACTCACTTTAACTCACTTTAAGGTTGACATCAGTGAGGATGATAGGTTATTTAGCTTTGATATTGTCTCAATATTCACTAATATACCATTGGGCCTCACTATTGACTTGGCTATTGACTTAGTCTACTCAAAAGAAGGTTCTTGACCATCATTTAGCAAAGATCAGTTTTGTAAACTCATGGTTATGGCCACTAATGGAATTTTTCTCTGTAAGGACAAGTATTACTGCCAAATTGATAGATGCACCATGGGGAGCCCCTTGCCTTTACCTTTGCCAACATTTGCCTCTCCAACTGAATGGCTAAAAAATGACTATGCTTGCAAATTCTATAAGAGATATTAATGATAAACTTTTAATTTTTGACCAAAAGTGGACCATACCATGTTCCTTGATCAGTTAAATAATATGCATCTTAACATCAAATTCACAGTTGAAGGAAGTGGCAAAACTATACCATTCCTTGACATTGACATTAACATTGAAGGCCTGAAGCTTTCAACCAAAGTGTATAGAAAGCCAACCTTTACCAGCCTTATGTTTAACTTTAATTCACTTTGACTAAAGCAGTTGAAAATCCACCTGGTTCACTCCATGCTTTACAATGCTTTTGAGATTTTTCAAGACTAATCTCACTAAATATTTCCATATGAACAATTACTAGCATTTCTTCTCAGTTCCTTAACCAAAAATTGAAAAAATCTAATAGAAATAAACAAAACCAAGATCAACCTTAGATCAAACATAAGCATCTTTCTATCCTCTATTATGGCAAGGCCACAATTAGATATAAAAAAGTGCTCCTTTGGTACTTTAATCAGTTTCCAATACTAATCTAAAAATCATTTTTCATTGCAATGAAGTTCGCCAATACCTGTCTAAACCTTAAAGCTGTATGCTTTTGTTGCTATATGCAGGTGTCCTTTCTATCAATTTCAGTGCTCTGTTGACTAGAGCATTACCTATTTAGGTAAATCCAAATAGCACTAATACATTAGGGGTAGGGAACACTGGTCAAAGCCATCGGCCATGTAAGACCATCTTTTGGCCTGTAGTGAATATGTCAAGAATGAGCTAGAGGACAGGTTCATTATTATCTATAATTGCAATATCAATCATTGCCTTAAGATTATTGAATCTATATATATTAAAAACTTGCAACCAACCTTAAATAAATAGTAAAGTTATTCTGGGGACTAGTGCTTTCCTGAGTGTTCTAGTATATATATGCCTAACATCCATCCAACTTGTCCAAATGGGACAGGTGAAATGGCTACCAGCCAAGATAAGACCCAAAATTGAAAATGCAAAAAAAACAAAAAATTAGGGGAAGAAAGAAAGGAGAAGAAAAGGAAAAGAAAGGAGAAAGAAGAGAGAGAGAGGAAAGAGGAAAGAGAAGGAAAAAGAGAAGAAAAGAAAAAAGGCAAAAAGTCATATATAAAGTGAAAATTAAGTTGCAATTGAGGGAACTAAGTTAAAAATCTGGATAAAACTTAGTTGCACCAGACAGGTAAAATTTTAAGGTTGGGCATCTATGTTCTAGCATATCTTTACTACCTACCTTGGTAGTTGGCTTTCCTTTCCTTTGTCTTGTTTATCTCTTTCTCTCTCTTTCTCTTTCTTTTTTTATCTTTCTCTCTTCCCTTTGTCCATCTCACCTTTAAATCAAGGTCTCTTTATCTCTTTGTTCATTTATTATGGAATTGTCTCTAATTTATGCTACTAAAATGTATTTATACTGTACAATTTTGACAAATGCTAAATAAATTTCCAACAACCTGAAGATGCCTAATGTTTGGCAAAACATATTGTTTAAATGAAAGAAAGAATGCTCACAATTTCATTTGTCCTATTAATCCTTATCAAGCATACTGTTTTGCCACAATTTAAAAATCAATTGAAAAACAATAATTAGGCCTATAACTAAACTAAACAGTTTCATGTTGTTAAATGTGTCTCCTATCACAATAAATAGGCCTAGACATAGGCTATGTTTTGGTATTTTTTTAAGTTAAAAAATAAATATTATATGTACTTTTTTATAATTGCCAATAATTGTTTGAGCTCTAAGTTACTCTAAGTTTTTTAGCATTATAAAAATCTCAAGATGTTACTTTTATCATTTATTCTCATTTTATGTTATAACAATTTCATTTAAAACAGAATAGTTTACTGACTAAAATAAAAGAGGAAGATAGCAATATAGAAAATTAAAAATGACAAAAAAATAATTTAAATTTTAAGTTAAATTTTAAAAACTTTTATTTGATAATTTTTGTTGCTTCTAGAACCATAATAAGGCCTATGGCGATAATTGCTTAGAATTAAGACCAAGGACAAAGTGCTTAAGCTAAGGTTAAGTGCACTAGTGACTTCTCAACTAGATTCTCAACTAAATTATTAAACAGATTTGCCTTTATAACAGGCATAAAATCGAACAAAAATCATTTTCATGCAACGCTGTGGCAATTATGTGTTAAGCCTATGTAACAATGCTTATTAATATTCGTCCATGGCAATGGCATGAGTACTATATTAGAGATTTAGTATATTTAGATTTACTTTTGCTTATTTTTATTTGTACTTTTTATTGAAGGAATTAAATCCAATATATTACAAAAGCCTAACTAACTGATGCAATCGATGGCATAGCTACTACAAACAGAAAGAACTGCTGTAAAAAATAAAAAAGATCACGTCGAAAAACTTAGATTTTGAAGTTGATTGTAAGCCACACGAGCTAAAACGCAAAATGTAGAAATCCATGTGCAACTAAAAATTTCGATTGTTGATGTGCTCTGAAAATTCCAAGCCTTTAATTCGTTATTCAGTATTTTTAAGAAAATAACCGTTTTTAAAAAAAAAACATTTTGTCATAAATGGTAAAAACTCTTTTTTCATTTTTCTTTTAGATTATGAATGTGTTCTTTTGTTAAACCAATTGATGCTCCTTCACTGTCAAAATTCAAAACCGAACCGGTCGTTCACTGAATTATCGCGCAGTCTAGTACAGTAAGCACGTAATACGCAAAATTTCATTAATAAGTGAAATATTTACCGCATTCCTTTAGGGCAACTCTTTATCGTGTTTTCTAATTTGAACCTAAATATATTATTGGTATAAAAATTACAATGGCAGACTTAGAAGCAGTATTAGCCGATGTAAGCTATCTTATGGCAATGGAAAAATCCAAGTCCACTCCAGCGGCAAGGGCAAGTAAGAAAATTACTCTACCACCCGCCAGGTGAGATCATTTCTTTATTATTAAATTCTGTACTTGCATATATCCACTGCAGTTGAGTTCAAGCGTAGTCAATAATTTTTTATGTATGAGTTATTGACGGCTTTTTTTCACTTCACCCACAGCGTGCGAAGCATTATGATGAAGCATTTATCCAAAAGAGAAGAAATTACGTTTGAGAAGATCTTTAATCAGCGCCTTGGCTTCCTATTGATGAAGGAGTTCGTGGAGCAGCAGCTGGAAGACTACGCCCAAGTTTTCGCATTTTACGAAGAAGTACAGAAGTTTGAAGAATTAGATTGCGAAGAAATGCGCATCCGTCTTGGTAGAAATATTTACGACTCATTCATCATGCAAGAACTCCTGGCCCATAGTCATCGATTCAGCGCAGCTGCTGCCGCAAGCGTTCAGGAGCACCTGACTGCCGCTCAGAGGACCAAGACTCTTCCGCAGGATACTTTTCGTCCTTATACTAAAGAGATTAAAGATCTACTCAGCCGGGAGGCTTTCAAACCATTTATTGCCTCTGATAAATTTACGCGATTTCTGCAATGGAAAAACTTCGAATTAAACATTAGCGTGAGTGTGTGGTGTGTGGGTGTGTGTTTGTAATGCATAATGCATGTACAGCTAACAGGTAAAGTTTCTAAAATAATATTTAAATTCGTCTACCTCTTCAGCTAACGATGAACGACTTCAGCGTTCATCGCATCATCGGCCGCGGTGGTTTCGGCGAGGTATACGGCTGTCGCAAAGCCGACACTGGCAGAATGTACGCCATGAAATGCCTGGACAAGAAGCGAATCAAAGTCAAAGGCGGAGAGACCTTGGCGTTAAACGAGCGAATCATGCTCTCGTTAGTTAGCACTGGCGAAGGCTGCCCATTTATCGTGTGCATGACCTACGCTTTCCAGACCACCGACAAGCTATGCTTCATCCTGGACCTGATGAACGGCGGCGATCTGCACTATCACCTGTCGCAGCACGGCGTTTTCCAAGAGCGCGAAGTGAAATTCTATGCAGCCGAAATTGTCCTTGGACTGGAGCACATGCACTCTAGATACGTCGTTTATCGTGATCTCAAGGTGAGCTATTAACTATACTTATTAAGAGTGGGTCAGCAGTTCCATGTCTGGTGATAAAGCGTCCTACTCAGGTGGTGTAATGAATCCCAACTCAGTTAGATTATTTCCGTAAGCTTGGGTCATTTGCCATTTGACGTCTAGGTTTTAGATTGTTTTTATCACCTTATGCTGTAATTAGAATTATAGTCTCCTCAGCTTTTTGAGGTATTAAATAAAGTCCTTTGGAAAAAGCTATATCGGAAGTAGTTTGGTAGAATTATGCCAGGATCATTTAGAAAAATCACATCAGGTATTTTGTTAGAATCAAGAATCACATCAAGGTCATTTGGAAGAATCGCCTCAAGGTCATTTGGAAGAATCGCCTCAAGGTCATTTGGAAAAATTGCCTCAAGGTCATTTGAAATAATCGCTTTAAGGTCATTTGAAAGGTTCGCCTCAAGGTCATTGGGAAAATTCATTTCAGTTCAATTAGCTCGTAGAAGAATCATGGCAAGGTCTTATGCATGATTCATTATAGGCCTTTTAAGTTCACCGTCACCGTCACGAGCGTATCTCAGGCATTCCTTGGTCTTTTAATTAAAAGTTATTTTTTGAAAAAAAAATCTAAGCTGATTTTTGCAAATAGATAATGTTTGGCTTCTTATTTAGCTATAGAATCCTGCAAAAGTAAGAAGATATTAGCCTTAAAATGTAACAGATTTATCTACCATAGGAAACGCGACCTCTCCATCAGAGGCTATTTACGAATCAATGAAAATACGTACGGATTTTCGCGAGCAGAAGAGCAACAATGGCAATAAATTATTGTTAGCGACGTCTTTCCGGCTTTAGTTTGAATTTGGTTTTAATGCATTGGCAGGCTTCAAAGAGAGAAATTTATTTTTCTGAGTTAAAACTATAATTTCATCTTTTTTAGCTGAATCGCTTGAGAAGTTTTGCTTCGATTGACCGGTCGGATTAGAGCTCATATTTTGCCATGGATACAAACGAAATGCGATTGAAAATATGCCGATTAATATATTTGATTACAGAGAGGAGATGAAAGGAGAGAGTAGAGACGACACTTCAAAGTTTTCGGTTCATCGATAAAAATATGCTTCAAAGAGAGATAAACGATTAAGGAGACGAGTAGGAGGAAGGAGAGACTAGAGATGAGAGGAAAGGAGAGACTGGAGATAAGAGTAAAGGAGAGACTAGAGATGAGAGGAAAGGAGAGACTAGAGATGAGAGAAAAGGAGAGACTAGAGATGAGAGAAAAGGAGAGACTAGAGATGAGAGAAAAGGAGAGACTAGAGATGAGAGGAAAGGAGAGACTAGAGATGAGAGAAAAGAAGAGACTAGAGATGAGAGAAAAGGAGAGACTAGAGATGAGAGGAAAGGAGAGACTGGAGATGAGAGTAAAGGAGAGACTGGAGATGAGGGTAGGAGAGACTAGAGATGAGAGGTAGGAGAGACTAGAGATGAGAGGTAGGAGAGACTAGAGATGAGAGAAAAGGAGAGACTAGAGATGAGAGGAAAGGAGAGACTAGAGATGAGAGGAAAGGAGAGACTAGAGATGAGAGAAAAGGAGAGACTAGAGATGAGAGAAAAGGAGAGACTAGAGATGAGAGGAAAGGAGAGACTGGAGATGAGAGTAAAGGAGAGACTGGAGATGAGGGTAGGAGAGACTAGAGATGAGAGGTAGGAGAGACTAGAGATGAGAGGTAGGAGAGACTAGAGATGAGAGGAAAGGAGAGACTAGAGATGAGAGGAAAGGAGAGACTAGAGATGAGAGGAAAGGAGAGACTAGAGATAAGAGGAAAGGAGAGACTAGAGATGAGAGGAAAGGAGAGACTAGAGATAAGAGGAAAGGAGAGACTAGAGATGAGAGGAAAGGAGAGACTAGAGATGAGAGGAAAGGAGAGACTAGAGATGAGAGAAATGGAGAGACTAGAGATGAGAGGAAAGGAGAGACTAGAGATGAGAGGAAAGGAGAGACTAGAGATGAGAGGAAAGGAGAGACTAGAGATGAGAGGAAAGGAGAGACTAGAGATGAGAGGAAAGGAGAGACTAGAGATAAGAGGAAAGGAGAGACTAGAGATGAGAGGAAAGGAGAGACTAGAGATGAGAGGAAAGGAGAGACTAGAGATAAGAGGAAAGGAGAGACTAGAGATGAGAGGAAAGGAGAGACTAGAGATGAGAGGAAAGGAGAGACTAGAGATGAGAGAAATGGAGAGACTAGAGATGAGAGGAAAGGAGAGACTAGAGATGAGAACAAGGAGACAGGAAAGATGATGGCAAAGGAGGTTACACTGCTCCTCAAACCTGATTCACCTCTCCACGTGCCTGATAATAAAATTTCGAATTCATGGCCACCATTCACCTGAAACCCAGTGAACTATAAAGAAAGCAGCTTCCCTCTGCATCCACTACAGCTGCCTGATAAATTACTAATTCAGCTCGTTTGAGCCTAAAAATCTGTCGCATGCAAATGCTCGCTTTGCCTTTATTGGCTATTCTATCGCAGCTAAATATGGATCTGAAATGCACTGCAGGGGGTGGATTGGGATTCAGCTCTGTTAAAGAAAACTGAATTTCTGAGCGCTAACGCTGCCGAGATGATGGGAGTCGATTAGGGGGAAAGAGATTTGCAACCGAGAGCCCACCCCCCCCCCCACCGACCTCCCAACCTCTGTCCAGATTCGAAAGCAGAGATTGAGAAACACAGGGAGAGAGCAAAACAGCTCAGCATAGCCAGGGCGATGGGGGGGACTTATACCGACTTGCTACTCATTTTTCCGACGATCGCGTGGCTTGCTGAGGAGACAGGCAAGGCAGGCAGGCGGGCAGGCGGGCAGGCAGGCAGGAAGAGAAGCAGGACCCTCGCTAGGATAAAAATCCCTACTTGGCTTCTATCCTCCCTTCCCGTCTCTGCCTCTCCCCTCTCGCCTCTCTCTCTTTCGGTTTAACAGTCCCAGTTCGCGTACAAGAATGCGCTATGAACGCCGAATCAGCGCCCCCCCCCCCAGCGGGCATATTAGAGAGTCGTCTCCACAACCGTGCGGTCTCAGCTTTCCAAATTTTCCGCCGGGGTGACTTTAGCAAGGATCTTCGAGCTAAATGGGGAGTTGCGGGGTCTGGGGTACGGGGCTTGGGTTGGCCCGGGGTGAGCTAAGAGGGGCGGGCTTATGCAGAGAGGTGGGATGTGTATCATCATCATTAGCAGTCGTCATTATTTTTGCCTGTTTTTGTCGTTTCTACGAAATCAGCGTGATTGTGGAGGGGGAAACGCGGATTTTTCAGCTACTGTTGTGAAGCCTCCGCCTATTGACAATGCTCCGCTACTATCTGGGGATCTCAAAAAGAGAATTGAGCTGAATTCAGTCAACTTGACGCACAATCAACAGAGCTGGAGTGATCTAGTTCTATTTTTTTATAATCTCCAGTGCTGCGTGTAGGGCATTTTATTATCTGGAATAAATTGGTTGCAAAAACGATGCTTATATGCAATCTTAGTGCTTAGGAAGGAGAGTGAGGCAGAGAGGCTGAGGGAGAGTGGCAGAGAGAGGGGTAGGGAGAGGGGTAGGGAGAGGGGCAGGGAGAGGGGCAGGAGAGGGCTAGGGAGAGGGGCAGGGAGAGAGGCGCAGGGAGAGAGGGGCAGGGAGAGAGGGGTAGGGAGAGAGAGGCAGGGAGAGAGGGGTAGGGAGAGGGGCAGAGAGAGGGGCAGAGAGAGGGGCAGGGAGAGGGGCAGGAGAGGGCAGGGAGAGGGGCAGGGAGAGGGGCAAGGAGAGGGGCAGGGAGAGGGGCAGGGAGAGGGGCAGAGAGAGGGGAAGGGAGAGAGGCGCAGGGAGAGAGGCGCAGGGAGAGAGGCGCAGGGAGAGAGGGGTAGGGAGAGGGGCAGAGAGAGGGGCAGGGAGAGGGGCAGGGAGAGGGCAGGGAGAGGGGCAGGGAGAGGGGCGGAGATACTGGCAGGGAGAGGGGCAGGGAGAGGGGCAGGGAGAGGGGCAGGGAGAGGGGCAGGGAGAGGGGCAGGGAGAGGGGCGGGAGATACTGGCAGGGAGAGGGGCGGGAGATACTGGCAGGGAGAGGGGCGGGAGATACTGGCAGGGAGAGGGGCAGGGAGAGGGGCAGGGAGAGGGGCAGGAGAGGGTAGGGAGAGGGGCAGGGAGAGGGGCGGGAGAGGGGCAGGGAGAGGGGCAGGGAGAGGGGCGGGAGATACTGGCAGGGAGAGGGGCGGGAGATACTGACAGGGAGAGGGGCGGGAGATACTGGCAGGGAGAGGGGCGGGAGATACTGGCAGGGAGAGGGGCGGGAGATACTGGCAGGGAGAGGGGCAGGGAGAGGGCAGGGAGAGGGGCGGGAGAGGGGTAGGGAGAGGGCAGGGAGAGGGGCAGGGAGAGGGGCAGGGAGAGGGGCAGAGAGAGGGGCAGGGAGAGGGGCGGGAGATACTGGCAGGGAGAGGGGCGGGAGATACTGGCAGGGAGAGGGGCGGGAGATACTGGCAGGGAGAGGGGCGGGAGATACTGGCAGGGAGAGGGGCAGGGAGAGGGGCAGGGAGAGGGGCAGGGAGAGGGGCAGGGAGAGGGGCGGGAGAGGGGCAGGGAGAGGGGCAGGGAGAGGGGCGGGAGATACTGGCAGGGAGAGGGGCGGGAGATACTGGCAGGGAGAGGGGCGGGAGATACTGGCAGGGAGAGGGGCAGGGAGAGGGGCAGGGAGAGGGGCAGGAGAGGGGTAGGGAGAGGGGCAGGGAGAGGGGCAGGGAGAGGGGCAGAGAGAGGGGCAGAGAGAGGGGCGGGAGAGGGGCAGGGAGAGGGCAGGGAGAGGGGCAGGGAGAGGGGCAGGGAGAGGGGCAGGGAGAGGGGCAGAGAGAGGGGCGGGAGAGGGGCAGGGAGAGGGGCAGGGAGAGGGGCGGGAGATACTGGCAGGGAGAGGGGCGGGAGATACTGGCAGGGAGAGGGGCGGGAGATACTGGCAGGGAGAGGGGCAGGGAGAGGGGCAGGGAGAGGGGCAGGAGAGGGGTAGGGAGAGGGGCAGGGAGAGGGGCAGGAGAGGGGCAGGGAGAGGGCAGGAGAGGGGCGGGAGATACTGGCAGGGAGAGGGGCGGGAGATACTGGCAGGTGACAGTGGCCTAGCGAAGAGGAGGAAATAAAGACAGGCAGTTCAGTAAGCCGAAAGCTGCTAGTTAGGGAAACAGTACGTGAAAAGCAGAAACAGAAAGCCACAACACACAGGAGCATTTCCTTCTCCCTAGCGTGCCTCACTCTGAGCCGTTCCAGCTGCGTTCGGCGAGCCATTCGAGACGCGGGCGGAGAAAGGAAGGAAGAGGCGGAGGGGACGCAGCAGCAGCAGCAGCAGCAGCAGCAGCAGCAGCAGCAGCAGCAGCAGCAGCAGCAGAAGCAGAAGCCCTGCACTCAGTGGCAGGATAGGAAGCAGAGCTCACAAAAGAATTCCAAACAACTCGGGCTTATCTCCGTTAGGCCTCTAGAGGCGCCAATCCTATGCAGAGCAACTTATTGCTGCTCCAGAGCAGGGTCTCTCTCTAACTACATGAATGATTGACAAAGATCCGGTTGCCTGCTCCGCTTGTTTCCGTGTCGCAGCTAACCTCCCCCCCCCCCGGGGAGCTTTAGTTGCTGCTTCCTCTGTCTGCACTCTTCTTTGTTTCAAAGCAGAAAGTACCCGCATATTCTTTTCATTCGGAACCTTACGCGGTCCTAAACATTGAATAACAAACTGATCGCGGGTTTAGTAACGAAAATTTGACTGTCAGTGACAATTTGACTGTCAGTGACAATTTGACTATCAGTGACAATTTGACTGTCAGTGACAATTTGACTATCAGTGACAATTTGACTGTCAGTGACAATTTGACTATCAGTGACAATTTGACTGTCAGTGACAATTTGTCTGTCAGTGACAATTTGACTATCAGTGACAATTTGACTATCAGTGACAATTTGACTATCAGTGACAATTTGAGTGTCCCGCCCACCCCGCAGCCGGCCAACATCCTGCTAGACGAGAACGGTCACGTGCGCATCAGCGACCTCGGCCTCGCCTGCGACTATTCGCGCAAGAAGCCCCACGCCAGCGTCGGCACGCACGGCTACATGGCGCCTGAAGTGCTGCAGAAGGGCGTCGCCTACGACAGCTCTGCCGATTGGTTCAGCTTCGGCTGCGTGCTGTACAAACTGCTCTGCGGCCGGAGCCCCTACAGGCAGCAGCAGAGGTCGCGAGACCAACGCCAGGCTGACAGCGAAGACCGGCACGCGCTGAACCTGAGCGCCGATCTGGGCGACACGGCTTCGCCGGAGGTTCGCAGCCTGCTAGAGGGCCTCCTGGCTCGGCAGGTTGCAAACCGGTTGGGCTGTCGAGGCCGCGGCGCTGCCGAGGTGCGCGAGCACGCCTTCTTCGACGGCATCGACTGGACGCAGGTTGTGCAGCGGAAGTATCCGACGCCGTTGGTGCCGCCCAGAGGCGAGGTCAACGCGCACGACGCATTCGATATTGGCTCGTTCGATGACGAGGAGACGAAAGGTTGGCGAACTCCGGACATCAGCATTCTGTCACCTGTTGCTCCACTTCATGACTCTCGTATGTCTTTCTCACTCACTCCACTGTCACTCTTGTCACTCCACTGTCACTCTTGTCACTCCACTGTCACTCTTGTCACTCCACTGTCACTCTTGTCACTCCACTGTCACTCTTGTCACTCCACTGTCACTCTTGTCACTCCACTGTCACTCTTGTCACTCCACTGTCACTCTTGTCACTCCACTGTCACTCTTGTCACTCCACTGTCACTCTTGTCACTCCACTGTCACTCTTGTCACTCCACTGTCACTCTTGTCACTCCACTGTCACTCTTGTCACTCCACTGTCACTCTTGTCACTTAATTGTCGCTCGTGTCCCTTCCCTCACTCTCTAATCACTCAACTGTCACTCTTGTTCCTTCCCTCACTCTCTAATCACTCAACTGTCACTCTTGTTCCTTCCCTCACTCTCTAATCACTCAACTGTCACTCTTGTTCCTTCCCTCACTCTCTAATCACTCAACTGTCACTCTTGTTCCTTCCCTCACTCTCTAATCACTCAACTGTCACTCTTGTTCCTTCCCTCACTCTCTAATCACTCAACTGTCACTCTTGTTCCTTCCCTCACTCTCTAATCACTCAACTGTCACTCTTGTTCCTTCCCTCACTCTCTAATCACTCAACTGTCACTCTTGTCCTTCCCTCACTCTCTAATCACTCAACTGTCACTCTGTCCCTTCCCTCACTCTCTAATCACTCAACTGTCACTCTTGTTCCTTCCCTCACTCTCTAATCACTCAACTGTCACTCTTGTTCCTTCCCTCACTCTCTAATCACTCAACTGTCACTCTTGTTCCTTCCCTCACTCTCTAATCACTCAACTGTCACTCTTGTTCCTTCCCTCACTCTCTAATCACTCAACTGTCACTCTTGTTCCTTCCCTCACTCTCTAATCACTCAACTGTCACTCTTGTTCCTTCCCTCACTCTCTAATCACTCAACTGTCACTCTTGTTCCTTCCCTCACTCTCTAATCACTCAACTGTCACTCTTGTTCCTTCCCTCACTCTCTAATCACTCAACTGTCACTCTTGTTCCTTCCCTCACTCTCTAATCACTCAACTGTCACTCTTGTTCCTTCCCTCACTCTCTAATCACTCAACTGTCACTCTTGTTCCTTCCCTCACTCTCTAATCACTCAACTGTCACTCTTGTTCCTTCCCTCACTCTCTAATCACTCAACTGTCACTCTTGTTCCTTCCCTCACTCTCTAATCACTCAACTGTCACTCTTGTTCCTTCCCTCACTCTCTAATCACTCAACTGTCACTCTTGTTCCTTCCCTCACTCTCTAATCACTCAACTGTCACTCTTGTTCCTTCCCTCACTCTCTAATCACTCAACTGTCACTCTTGTTCCTTCCCTCACTCTCTAATCACTCAACTGTCACTCTTGTTCCTTCCCTCACTCTCTAATCACTCAACTGTCACTCTTGTTCCTTCCCTCACTCTCTAATCACTCAACTGTCACTCTTGTTCCTTCCCTCACTCTCTAATCACTCAACTGTCACTCTTGTTCCTTCCCTCACTCTCTAATCACTCAACTGTCACTCGTGTTCCTTCCCTCACTCTCTAATCACTCAACTGTCACTCTTGTTCCTTCCCTCACTCTATAGTCACTCTACTGTCACTCTTGTCCCTTCCCTCACTCTCTAATCACTCAACTGTCACTCTTGTTCCTTCCCTCACTCTCTAATCACTCAACTGTCACTCTTGTTCCTTCCCTCACTCTCTAATCACTCAACTATCACTCTTGTTCCTTCCCTCACTCTCTAATCACTCAACTATCACTCTTGTTCCTTCCCTCACTCTCTAATCACTCAACTGTCACTCTTGTTCCTTCCCTCACTCTCTAATCACTCAACTGTCACTCTTGTTCCTTCCCTCACTCTCTAATCACTCAACTGTCACTCTTGTTCCTTCCCTCACTCTCTAATCACTCAACTGTCACTCTTGTTCCTTCCCTCACTCTCTAATCACTCAACTGTCACTCGTGTTCCTTCCCTCACTCTCTAATCACTCAACTGTCACTCTTGTTCCTTCCCTCACTCTCTAATCACTCAACTGTCACTCTTGTTCCTTCCCTCACTCTCTAATCACTCAACTGTCACTCTTGTTCCTTCCCTCACTCTCTAATCACTCAACTGTCACTCTTGTTCCTTCCCTCACTCTCTAATCACTCAACTGTCACTCTTGTTCCTTCCCTCACTCTCTAATCACTCAACTGTCACTCTTGTTCCTTCCCTCACTCTCTAATCACTCAACTGTCACTCTTGTTCCTTCCCTCACTCTCTAATCACTCAACTGTCACTCTTGTTCCTTCCCTCACTCTCTAATCACTCAACTGTCACTCTTGTTCCTTCCCTCACTCTCTAATCACTCAACTGTCACTCTTGTTCCTTCCCTCACTCTCTAATCACTCAACTGTCACTCTTGTTCCTTCCCTCACTCTCTAATCACTCAACTGTCACTCTTGTTCCTTCCCTCACTCTCTAATCACTCAACTGTCACTCTTGTTCCTTCCCTCACTCTCTAATCACTCAACTGTCACTCTTGTTCCTTCCCTCACTCTCTAATCACTCAACTGTCACTCTTGTTCCTTCCCTCACTCTCTAATCACTCAACTGTCACTCTTGTTCCTTCCCTCACTCTCTAATCACTCAACTGTCACTCTTGTTCCTTCCCTCACTCTCTAATCACTCAACTGTCACTCTTGTTCCTTCCCTCACTCTCTAATCACTCAACTGTCACTCTTGTTCCTTCCCTCACTCTCTAATCACTCAACTGTCACTCTTGTTCCTTCCCTCACTCTCTAATCACTCAACTGTCACTCTTGTTCCTTCCCTCACTCTCTAATCACTCAACTGTCACTCTTGTTCCTTCCCTCACTCTCTAATCACTCAACTGTCACTCGTGTTCCTTCCCTCACTCTCTAATCACTCAACTGTCACTCTTGTTCCTTCCCTCACTCTCTAATCACTCAACTGTCACTCTTGTTCCTTCCCTCACTCTCTAATCACTCAACTGTCACTCTTGTTCCTTCCCTCACTCTCTAATCACTCAACTGTCACTCTTGTTCCTTCCCTCACTCTCTAATCACTCAACTGTCACTCTTGTTCCTTCCCTCACTCTCTAATCACTCAACTGTCACTCTTGTTCCTTCCCTCACTCTCTAATCACTCAACTGTCACTCTTGTTCCTTCCCTCACTCTCTAATCACTCAACTGTCACTCTTGTTCCTTCCCTCACTCTCTAATCACTCAACTGTCACTCTTGTTCCTTCCCTCACTCTCTAATCACTCAACTGTCACTCGTGTTCCTTCCCTCACTCTCTAATCACTCAACTGTCACTCGTGTTCCTTCCCTCACTCTCTAATCACTCAGCTGTCACTCGTGTTCCTTCCCTCACTCTCTAATCACTCAACTGTCACTCTTGTTCCTTCCCTCACTCTCTAATCACTCAACTGTCACTCTTGTTCCTTCCCTCACTCTCTAATCACTCAACTGTCACTCTTGTTCCTTCCCTCACTCTCTAATCACTCAACTGTCACTCTTGTTCCTTCCCTCACTCTCTAATCACTCAACTGTCACTCTTGTTCCTTCCCTCACTCTCTAATCACTCAACTGTCACTCTTGTTCCTTCCCTCACTCTCTAATCACTCAACTGTCACTCTTGTTCCTTCCCTCACTCTCTAATCACTCAACTGTCACTCTTGTTCCTTCCCTCACTCTCTAATCACTCAACTGTCACTCGTGTTCCTTCCCTCACTCTCTAATCACTCAACTGTCACTCTTGTTCCTTCCCTCACTCTCTAATTACTCAACTGTCACTCTTGTTCCTTCCCTCACTCTCTAATCACTCAACTGTCACTCTTGTTCCTTCCCTCACTCTCTAATCACTCAACTGTCACTCTTGTTCCTTCCCTCACTCTCTAATCACTCAACTGTCACTCTTGTTCCTTCCCTCACTCTCTAATCACTCAACTGTCACTCTTGTTCCTTCCCTCACTCTCTAATCACTCAACTGTCACTCTTGTTCCTTCCCTCACTCTCTAATCACTCAACTGTCACTCTTGTTCCTTCCCTCACTCTCTAATCACTCAACTGTCACTCTTGTTCCTTCCCTCACTCTCTAATCACTCAACTGTCACTCTTGTTCCTTCCCTCACTCTCTAATCACTCAACTGTCACTCGTGTTCCTTCCCTCACTCTATAGTCACTCTACTGTCACTCTTTTCACTTTCCTTACTCTCCCAGTATTTGTGACTCCCCCGGACCGCACACCTGTCACCATCTGTCACCGGCAGGCATCAAGCTCACAGACGTGGACCAGCAGTTGTACCGCAACTTTAACCTGACCGTTTCTGAGCGCTGGCAGCTAGAGGTAGCCGACACCGTCTTCGAGGCGGTGAACCTCGAGGAGGATAAAATTGAAGCTCGACGAACGAAATGGCCAATCGAATCGTCGGCGGATGTCGCTCCGGGCGCGTCGGCTAGCGACGCCGCCGCGGCAAGCTCCGACTGTATCGTTGAGGGCGAAGTACTCCGCCTTGGTGGCCACTTTCAGGCCAGCCAGAAGCGCTACCTGAGGCTGTTCCCCAACCGCCTGGAGATGCACTGCAAGCCCGGCCTGCAGCGCAAGCCGGCCGTTGAACTGCTGGCCATGTTTGACATTCGCGAAGTCAGCAGAGAATTTCAAAAGTTTGGCAAGCACGAGAATTGCATCCTCATCAGCTTGAAGACGGATCAGCGGGTCTACCTGACTTGCACGGTACGGGGGCTCTGGCTGCTTGGTTTATCGACAGGGAGGCGAGGTGGCTGTACGTTACTCACCACTGCAGTCACTCCCGTACACACCGAACCCCCAACCCCTAACTCATGTAGTCACTACTGTACACCCCCAACCCATAGTCACTCCTGTACACCCCAATGCCATAATCACTCCTGTACACCCCAATGCCATAATCACTCCTGTACACCTCAATGCCATAATCACTCCTGTACACCTCAATGCCATAATCACTCCTGTACACCTCAATGCCATAATCACTCCTGTACACCACCAATGCCATAGTCACTCCTGTACACCCCCAACCCAGAGTCACTCCTGTACACACCCAACCCATAGTCACTCTTGTACACCCCCAACCCCAGAGTCACTCCTGTACACACCGAACCCCCCCCAACCCCATAGTCACTCCTTTTCACACCGACCACCCAACCCCATAGTCACTCCTGTACACACCGACCACCCAACCCCATAGTCACTCCTGTACACACCGACCCCCCAACCCCAGAGTCACTCCTGTACACACCGACCCCCCAACCCCAGAGTCACTCCTGTACACACCGACCCCCCAACCCCAGAGTCACTCCTGTACACACCGACCCCCCAACCCCAGAGTCACTCCTGTACACACCGACCCCCCAACCCCAGAGTCACTCCTGTACACACCGACCCCCCAACCCCAGAGTCACTCCTGTACACACCGACCCCCCAACCCCAGAGTCACTCCTTTACACACCGGCCCCGTACACAAAGACCCATAGGCTATAGAATAATGATCATAGAGGAGCAAATTTTCAAAAAACGAGCGCTCACGAAAAGTTTTGAACACCTCAATCAGGACCGAGTCCTGGCCGAGCAATGGAAAGAAGAAATCGTTGCCGCTTTCGAAGCCAGCCAGACCGTCTTATCCAGAATGAACACCAAAGCCCATAGGTGGTACGGAGCCGACACAATGGACGTGGCGTCCGCCTCTTCATCCGCCCCGGGATCCGCCCACTTGTCCGCCCCGGCGGCGGCCGCCGCAGAATCCGCCGCAGCGCCAGTGGCTTCATCTGAGAGCAGCGCCTGATTCGAATAACCGAACCAAATCGAGCTTATCGAACTGACAGTTTTGCAGTTTTTATGTACATAATCCAACTGGTTTGACTGTTTTGTTGTACTATAAGTAAGAGCTAATCTGCTTCTTTTTTACAGTCCCTGTGCCCGCATCTCTATCCTCTCTTATATCGTTGAACTTAATTTAATTTTTTGCACTACTACCGCAGACAAAGATGGCAAGGCGTTCGTTTTGATGCAGAGCATGGAAGCAGCTGAGAGTTCCTTGTATTCACTTCGGAAGATTTGGATCTGAATTTAGATTTGCGCTAAAAACTCTCGAAAGTTTCTAAAATTTGTTTTATTAATTTACTTTTTCTTTGATAGAAGTCACGGTATATTCAAATTATTTTTTGTTGTTGTTTCTGTAATTCGCGTTGTGATTACACTGCAAAGCAAAAGTAAAGTATAAAACGTAAAGACCGTCATAAATTGTGACAGACACTCCTCATTTAAGTCAACCTTTTCTGAGACTGACTTTTCTGAGGCGATAGATAGATAGATAGATAGATAGTAGATAGCGAGAAAGAGCGAGCGAAGCGAGCTCTTTCGAGCTTGCTTGCCGCAGCCAATCAAGCTGAAAGCACGCACACAAGATCACCGGAAACGATTAAGGCAGCTGGAAAGCCAATGGGCGCGGTAAGCGCTTTTATCCAGATGAAATACTTGGGGTTTTCTTCCCGGTTTAGGCCCTTGTGGATTACCTTAATCTTGAGCCTCTTCAGTGGGAAGTTCTCTCAACTCTCTCAGTAGCGTAGGTAGTGCTGCCACCAGTTCCTTCAGGTCTCGGCCTTCGATGAGGTGAGCTTCCCGTCGGAACGAAATAAACAAGTCAACGAACTCAGCACAGTGTGCAGATTTGCAGATTAATGAACAAGGCGTCCTGATCAGCAGATCCCCGCCGGGCTCAGGGGTGGCTAGGAAGGCAGTGTTAGCCTCCCTTAGGCTTGGGCTTTAGTGGGGTCTCAGTCAGACCAGTACAAACGGATTCAGTACGCAAAGGGCACTTAGTTAGACACTGACGCACACGGGTTCTTAGTGAATTCTCCGCAGATAAGAAGCCAAAATCCTTGACGGAAACAAGGGGAGAGGGGTCCTATTTATAGCCGGGAAACACCCACGCACAAGACCTCGTGACTTGTTCTATTTTTAGAACTGACGTCACTTGAGATCTCGAGGCAGGGTCTCAGTGCGCGCAAGACCTCGTGACTCGTTCTATTTTTAGAACTGACGTCACTTGAGGTCTCCGGCCAGAGTACACGCGGCTGTGACTCAGTTGCTATTTTTAGCAACATGAGTCACTCCTCTCCTTAGAGAAGGGAGGGTTCCGAAAGCACGTGATTCTCCCGGTAAACAGGGCCAACGAGTGCAGTAAACATGTTTACTGCACTTTAGGACTCGAAGAACGCAGAGTCTGTCATGTGACTTGCTCACATGACAGAGGAAAACGGGACGGGAACGAAACAGAGACAGCCCACAGCAGAGAAGCTGAGGGCTGAGAACAGAGACGCAGAAAGGCAGAACAGGCCAAGGGCAGCAACAGACGGGCCAAGGGGGTGGGAAGCTGACCAGCGGCAGACAGCAACCCAGGGCGAGGGCGAGGGAGACTGCTGACAAAGTGGGACGCCTAACATCAACTAGCGGATCACTACACTCTCCCCGTTCAAATGAAGAGGCGGAGTGAAAGCGAAGCGCGCTTTATTTAATAAACAAAATAGTGATTTTACTAAATAAAATTATTACAAATGCCTGGCAAAAGGATGACAGTGTCACAAGGCATACCAATTATTACACGGCTGGGCCAAGGTCAGGATTGTGGCCCGAAATGGCAAAGCGCGAATAGCACCATGCAGTGGGTTGCCCACGCCAAGGCAGAGCCCTAGAAAATAATAAAATCGGAGGGGCTGGCAAGTCCCTCGGGCGTACGCAGAATCAGGACATCAGTCCGACAGCGGTTCGGGGGCGCCGGCCCGGAAAATGGGCGCCTAAATATACGGGATACCATAGTAAGCCGGTAGAGCCCGTCACTGGGGAGAAGGGGGATGCAGAACTGCATCAGAACAACAGTTCACGGGAAGATAAACGAGTACGCATTGCGGGGGCGCTGGCCCGCTATTGAGGCGCCACATAAAGTAGAGCAGGGAGAAATCAGAGGGTGCCTGTCAGCACCAAGTCCACAGAGTCAGAGTTAATCGCTGCGTTGGGTTGATCGGTGCACGCAGCTGCGGGCAGTGCGACTAACATAAGTCTTGGCCCTAGGATTAATAACCAGCCTCTCAGGCTGCCTACGGTTCCTAGCCGGCCTACCGGCATCTACCGATTCTACAGTCGCTTCCACCGGAGTGGTGCACAACGACGGCCCAGGGGTCTGGACCACAGAAGAAGCATCACGAAGGGCGGGAGCAGAAACGAACGGTACAGAAACAGAAGGCATAGACGCATCAAGAACAGGCTCATGCAAATGACATTCACCATACGGCACTGGCTCACGCCGAAGTGCACTTGCCTGGTTCGCTGGTGTCGTGACCGGTCCACCTCCTGGCTGCACCTCCGGGATCGCCAAAGGCCGGAAGTGCCATCGGAAGGCCGGCCTTGCGTCGTAGCCGTCATCATCGTCATCGTCGGGGTCGTCCTGGTCGTCCTCGGGATTGGCGTCAGGGTCGCGGGTCCTGCGCCGTCGGGGACGTCGGGCGGCCGCCGGCGTTTCTTCGGTTTGTCGACTTCAGGGTCCGAAGTTCTCGTGTAGTCAGCGTCAGGCACGAGCAGAAGGTTCCGGCGATGGACGACTAGTTCGTCTCGTCTAGCTCTCGGGTTAGGCAGTCTCCGTCGAATCTTGTAGACGACCTCGCCCTTGGGCTCGACGACTTCGTACAGCGCTTTGCGAGGTCGATGAAACTTCGCCGCCTCATCCGGTTCGAGTACCGGGTTGTTGAGGAAGACCAGATCACCGGGTTGAAGCTTCTTGGCGGCGGGCAGGTTCGAATAGTGCTCGTCTCGTAGTTGCTGGTGCAGATGCAGGCGCTCCTTGGCTAGCTCAGTCGCCTCGTCCAGGCGACGTTGGAAGTCCTTGACGTAGTCGGGCAGGTCGGCGTACTCGGGCAGCTTCTTCAGCGCGTTGTCGATCGGGAGTCGGAAATCACGGCCGAACACCAGGTAGTGAGGCGTGAAGCCGGTCACCGGGTGCACGCTGGAGCGGAGAGCCATCAGACAGGCCGGGAGGAAGGTGTCCCAGTCGTTGTGGTTGCGCTCGAGCAGACAGGTGAGGACACTCTTCAGCTGTTTGTTGAGGTTCTCGACTTGTCCGTTGGAAGCTGGATTGTACGGTGTTGTTGTCGTATGCCGAATGCCAAACAGGTCGCAGAACTTCTTGAAGGCTGAGCCGGTGAAGTTGGTGCCTTGGTCAGTGTGGATCCAGCATGGTACACCGAACTCGGGATGAAGCGCTCCTGCAGAAGCTTGATGACTGTTTTGGCTTTCTGGTTTCTCATCGGGTAGGCGAATGGATACTTCGACGTCGCATCGCACAAGTCAGGATGTAGCGGTTGCCGCTCTTGCTCTTCTGCGCGATTGGTCCTACTACATCACAGTGGATTCTACCCAGAACTTCGCAAACTGGGAAGCTCTGGACCGGAACTCTCTCTCGCCGTCGCGATTTACTTTCAAGGCAAGTGCGGCACTTACTGATGAAGGTCTTGGTAGCACGGGCTAATCCGGGTCTCCAGAACCGTTCTCGTAGCCGCAGTAACGTCTTCGTCTCGCCGAGGTGTCCACACAGTGGCGAACTGTGGAGCTCCTGGAGCACCTGGGCGTCAAGGGCCTCAGGCAGAACAACCTTTGGCGGCTGCTGGCCATCAGTCAGATCAATCAGCAGCAGGCCGTTGTCCTCCTGCAGGTTCTCGTAGTATCCGAGCAGATTCCGCTGCTCCTTAGTCAGTCGCAACCGGGCGTCGAACTCAGGCTTCGGGGCTTCGTTCTCGACCAGGTTGAGCACGTAGCTGATGGCTCGGTCAGCGCGTTGGGCGTCAACGAACTGTTGGCGAGTCATCGGCAGCTTCAGAAAATCAGTGAGCACAGCGCGGCATGGCTGAGGGGTCATGACTCCCGCAGTCTCCGCTTTAATGGCTCCAGGTCGATCACACGGCACCGTCTTGTCGGCGTCAGGATTAGGTCGCTCCGAGGGACTTTGTCTCACAACGTCGGCGTACGTCCGTTGATCTAGAATCGAAGTTCTCTTCATCGCTCTCATGACAGAAAAATCCGCAGATGGAGCAGCGCGCATGCCTCCACTGCCTAGCCCAGGCGACTCTTGGCTGTAGGGCGGGACGCAACACGTGAAGCACGCCTCGTCGCTGGCAGCGTAGCCGTCGGCTCAATCGTAGTCAAAATTGGGTGAGTCTTCTCCTGCACTGGGCGGTGTCGCAAGGGGGGACTCGACTTTCCGCACAGGCGATGAGCAGCTGTCTGTCGGCCCGGGGGACAGAGCTTCGACCTTGCAGCTGGCGCGAGATTCTGGCCTCTGTCAACACGGCGAGAAATCTCAGCGAAAGGCTCGGCGGGGTTGTAGTTAAATTGCTTGCCTGGAGTTGCGTTGCGGGCCGTCATCAGAAGGGCTGCTGGTGCGGTGGCCTTTGAATCTTGGTCCGTGGGCGTCTCCAGAGTCCGAGACCTGTAGTCTTTGGCGTCGTCAAGGAGGTCTGTGTCCACAGTGGCCTCAAGGTCTTCGTCCAGGTTGGTCTCCAAGTAGCGGCAGTCGGCGTGGGCATCGTTGCAGAGGGCTGTTGTCACAGTGGCCTCTGAGTTGTCGTCCAGGCCGAACTCCAGGCGTTGACTGCATCGGTGGGCGTCGTGCTGGAAGGCTGCTGGCGCGGTGGCTTCCAGGTCTTCGTCCAGGTC
The DNA here is from genome assembly GCA_002269645.1 of Macrostomum lignano. Lineage (NCBI taxonomy): Eukaryota > Metazoa > Platyhelminthes > Macrostomidae > Macrostomum > Macrostomum lignano. Next base: position 57,234 of record NIVC01002457.1, on the reverse strand, counting down.
AGTCTCGGCCTCCAAGGAGCGAGAGTGGACAGTCTTCGGGAGGGCTGCTCTGGCAGTGGCCTCGGGTGTCGCGTCCAAGTCCGTTTCCAGGAAACGTCGGCGCTCAGTCTTGGGGCTGTCGCCGGCACCGGGTTGGGCTGCAGAACCGGGTGGTTCAAGGAGTCGGCCATGCTCGAAGGTGATCGGTGGTGTCTCCGGTCTTCTTGACAGGGCGTCGGCGTTGACGTGGTCCTTGCCTTTGCGGTGGTTGAGCTGGAAGCGGAACTCGCTTAGGCGTTCGATCCAGCGGCCTAAAATACCTGTGCCTGAGTCTGGTTCAGTAACCACAGTAAGGCCCGATGATCGGATCGAACTTCAAATTTCTTGCCAATTAAATAATGACGGAAATGTCGCATAGCGTCCACAATTGCAAGCAGCTCTTTCTTCGTGACCGTGTAGCGCTTCTCAGGATCGCGAAGTTTACGGCTAAAGAATGCAATTGGACGTTCGACGCCGTCGGATTGCAGTTGTCCAAGGCAAGCGCCTATTCGAATATCAGAGGCATCCGTGTCGAGGACAAACTTCACTGCAGGATGAGAATTAAATTCAGGCAGAGCGAGAACTTCAGTAGAACACAATTTCTTCTTCAAAGTGTCGAACGCTACTGATGCTCGGGAGTCCAATGCTGCCGCAGGCTGCCAATGTCCTTTCGCGTCAGGGCATGCAGCGGCGCAGCCACTCCAGCGTAGCCGTCGACAAACTTGTGGTAGTAATTGGCGAGGCCTAGGAATTGTCTCAGTTGAGTAACGGACTGTGGCACGGGCCAATCACGGATCTGCGCAATCTTGTCCTCACAGGTCTTCAGGCCGTCGGGAGTCACGACGTGACCTAAATAATGCAGCTCCTTGAGGAACAAATGACACTTCTTCGGTTTCACTTTGAGGTTGGCTGCGATGATGCGCTGGAGTACAGTTCGCAATTATCCAGCTGTTCCTCAAAGTCACTGAGTGCACCACGATGTCGTCCATGTAGCCAAGCGCAGTCTTTGGCGTCAGGCCGTCCAGGAGCTTATTGATGCAACGCTGAAAGCTGCCGGGACTATCGTGGAGACCCATCGGTAGAACGTTAAAACAGAATTGGCCGCGGTCGATTACTGAGAACGCCGTCAGGTGCTGGTCGCAGTCCGCAGCGGGATCTGCCAGAATCCTTGAGCAAGGTCCAGGCTGGAATACCACTGAGCACCACGAAGCTTCGCGAAGGTTTCCTGGATGTGCGGCAGCGGATACGGGTGATACACACACCTGTCGTTGAGAGCTCTGAAGTCGTGGACTAGTCGGATGTTGCCGTCCTTCTTGGGCACGATGAGCATTGGCGAATTGTAGCTCGAGTAGGCAGGGCGAATGATGTGCTTCGCCAGCATCTCGTCTAGCAGGGCGTCGAGCTTGTCCTTCAGATGAGGCGGGATTCGGCGCGGTGGTAGCGCAACTGGTGTCCGGTCCTTCAAGATGATCTCGTGGGTCACCAGGTGAGTCAGGCCGGCGTCTAGCGGTGCTTGGAGAAGGCCGCTTGACATTCGACTAGTAGATCTCGCACTCTTTGATGTTGTTCTTTGGACAATTCGCTGTTGATCTCGACTTCATCTAGCCATGCTGTGCTGGACTCTTCAGAGTTCTTCGGGAGATGTCGCACTTCAGGTTCTGGCGTCTCGCTCAAGTACATCAGGTCGGCAGTTCGGAGTGGCGTCGCGACACCAACACGGATACCGGCTTGCAGAAACACTTCGCTGTCAGCGGTGTTGACGACCTCAATGTAGCCGCGACCTTCAGGCATCGTCATCAGAGCAGGCGCTGCTTCCAGAGCGTTGCAGCTGGGATGCAGCCTCGACTTAACCAGCTCGACAATTGATGGCGATCCTCGATTCTCAGGGTGGCCGTCATCCAGTCTGACGGCAAGCAGCGCTGAACTTCTAGGCGGCAGGGTGCACTTCTCGGAGGTGTACACTCGGCAGTTCTGAAGCTCACGACGCGAATAGCGAACGGGGATGCACGCGCCATTGTTAAACTTCAACATTCCTTGAGCGAAGTCCAAGTTCTGGCAGTGCTCTCGCATAAATGATACGCCAAGTAAATTTTCACAATCGGAGACCGTAACGAGGAATTCGGTGTCCGCGACGACATCACCGAACTCCACCGGGATGGTCACCTTACAAGCAAGCGGGAGCTGCGTCCCGTCATACATAGTTACGCAATCGGGATTAGCATGCGATATAATACAACGAGGCATCCGGCGTCTAATAGCGGCCCAGGTTGACGAACCAAGGAAGTTTTTCCGGCTGCCGCTGTCTAGCAAGAAAGGGACTCTCGACTCGCAACTCGACCTGTGACGTACGGATCGGCCTCACGCGCATGGATTTTTTGATTCGGGGAGGTGTCCACGAAACCTCCGCACTCCGCGTCACTTACTGACGAGCGACTGTCGGACTGGGCATTGGCGCCTGCACAGCCGACATTCTCTTCTTCTGGTGACCTCTCGGAGTCTGCCAAGTAGCCTGGGCTTGGACCTCGCGGAGGGCGGTGCCGTTGTCGCTCTCCGCCTGGCCGTTTCCCTGGTTCTGGCGCATCGGGCACTGGGTGTTGCGATGACCGGGCTGTCCGCAGCTATAGCAGATTATCGCTCTCTTTGGCGGACTGGCTACCTGCTGTTGGTCACGCTGCACCAGGTGATCAAGCATTCGCTGCTGCTTCTCAATCAAGTCGGTTAGAGTCAGCAAGGCTTGGGCGGTGACGTCGGGCTTCGGGTCGCCGTCCTCCTCCCCGTCCAACATCCTAACCGGGGGTTGAGCAGATCGGTGCGCCAATTCTTTGGCGCCTTCTAGTCGTCGTAGCTCTCGAATCGCAGCAAGAAGATTGTTCGGGCGAACCCAGTACAGCCGTTCGCGCAGATCTGGAGTCGTCCGGATACCAGCAAGAAATTGATCAGTAATCTCCTTCTCGCGGTCTTCAGGATGCATTCGAGGATATGCACGTTCACCCAGAGTTCTCAGGGCGTCAGCGAACTCTTCTGCTGACTCATTCTTGCCTTGTTGACGACGTCGCAACAGTTCTCGATACTCATCAGCACCACCATGACGGGCAAATCGCTCAATCAGACGTTGCTTGACCTCCTCGTAGCTGGCGAAACGCGGAAGATTCATACCAAGCAAGGCTGGATACGCAGTAGCCAAATCGAGACTCGCGATGAGGTGTTGCTTCATCTCGAACGGGTCGACGATGCGCTCCATCTCGCAACGCTGCTCGAACGCGGCAAGCCAGACATGAATGTCCTGACTTGGAGTATACTTCACAATCTTAACTTGTTTACTCACAGGCCGCTCCATCTGCTGCTGCAGAGCTGCCATCATGGTCCTCACGTCCTGGTGCGTGATGTTCCGGCCGATGTTGTCCAGGCCTTGCAGAAGCTCGTCTGGCGGGTCGTCGGACACGTCGCTTCTGGCACCTCGCCTCGGCGTCGGCTGCTGACCAAAGTCGTTGATCGCTGCTGCTGCTGCGGCGTCCGCTGCCGCAGGCCTCGAACTGCTGATGTGCTGATCCAGCCGGCTGCTGCACCGGCTCTCGTCTCGTTCGTTGAACATGTTGAACTCGTAGTAGTTACTGGCCGATGTCGTTCTCGAAAGAGCGGTTGGCTTGGGTGTGTCGTAGTCGGATCCCACCGCTGCGTCACCAGTGAAATACTTGGGGTTTTCTTCCCGGTTTAGGCCCTTGCGGATTACCTTAATCTTGAGCCTCTTCAGTGGGAAGTTCTCTCAACTCTCTCAGTAGCGTAGGTAGTGCTGCCACCAGTTCCTTCAGGTCTCGGCCTTCGATGAGGTGAGCTTCCCGTCGGAACGAAATAAACAAGTCAACGAACTCAGCACAGTGTGCAGATTTGCAGATTAATGAACAAGGCGTCCTGATCAGCAGATCCCCGCCGGGCTCAGGGGTGGCTAGGAAGGCAGTGTTAGCCTCCCTTAGGCTTGGGCTTTAGTGGGGTCTCAGTCAGACCAGTACAAACGGATTCAGTACGCAAAGGGCACTTAGTTAGACACTGACGCACACGGGTTCTTAGTGAATTCTCCGCAGATAAGAAGCCAAAATCCTTGACGGAAACAAGGGGAGAGGGGTCCTATTTATAGCCGGGAAACACCCACGCACAAGACCTCGTGACTTGTTCTATTTTTAGAACTGACGTCACTTGAGATCTCGAGGCAGGGTCTCAGTGCGCGCAAGACCTCGTGACTCGTTCTATTTTTAGAACTGACGTCACTTGAGGTCTCCGGCCAGAGTACACGCGGCTGTGACTCAGTTGCTATTTTTAGCAACATGAGTCACTCCTCTCCTTAGAGAAGGGAGGGTTCCGAAAGCACGTGATTCTCCCGGTAAACAGGGCCAACGAGTGCAGTAAACATGTTTACTGCACTTTAGGACTCGAAGAACGCAGAGTCTGTCATGTGACTTGCTCACATGACAGAGGAAAACGGGACGGGAACGAAACAGAGACAGCCCACAGCAGAGAAGCTGAGGGCTGAGAACAGAGACGCAGAAGGGCAGAACAGGCCAAGGGCAGCAACAGACGGGCCAAGGGGGGTGGGAAGCTGACCAGCGGCAGACAGCAACCCAGGGCGAGGGCGAGGGAGACTGCTGACAAAGTGGGACGCCTAACATCAACTAGCGGATCACTACACAGAGGAACTACCTGCTGGAACTAGCCATGCCGAACGAAAATCAGACTACTCAAGTAGTGCAAAAGAGTACGTGCAACTACCGAGAAATCTAATTTTCGTAACCGCTCCGGTGCAGGTCCTGGCTATAGATAGTAGATAGATAGATAGATAGATAGATAGATAGATAGATAGATAGATAGATAGATAGATAGATAGATAGATAGATAGATAGATAGATAGATAGATAGATAGATAGATAGATAGATAGATAGATAGATAGATAGATAGATAGATAGATAGACAGACAGACAGACAGACAGACAGACAGACAGACAGACAGACAGACAGACAGAAAGGTACTTTCCCACAGCCAGACTGCAGGGCGGAATCTGGCACAGTTCTCAAGCAAGGAATGGCAAAAGTCAGGACCGTCTCTAAAGCGGCTCGGGGACAGCAAAATAAAAATAAGTAACGCGAGTTCGGGTCGCGTGCCCTCCAGCTCTGGCCTGGATTTGGCCAAATCGGAAAATGCGAAAGCTCCCAGCTGCCACCCTTCTGGCTTTTCCCCGCAACACCCCTCCCCCATCCTCCAATTTAGATTTTGAAAGCCTTCTCCGCATTCGTGAGATTCTTTCGGCTGTTTGAATCTGTCCAGCTTGAATATAGAGTATAAATTTCTACGAAAAATTCAATTTTGTCTACTGCAGACGCTTTGCTAAGTAGACTAAAGCGAATGCGTCCTTTTAAATTTAGGTTGCTACTGAAAAAAATAAACTTTTTGGGTTTCAAAAAAAATCTTTGGTCCAGCTCAGACTGCCGATGCGAGCTATTTAGCCCTCGGGGGGTTAAAATCCTATTTTATGCAGCTCAAGCAGACCTAGCCATATATCAAGCAGACTTGAGAATAATTAGTCTATTCCTAATCGAATTGGGCCGCGGCAATGCCCTAATCCGATGGGACACTTTCAGCTGACCAAAATGCTGAAGAAGCACAAAAATTGAGGAAAATCAAGCCAAAGTCAATATGCACTGCAGGCATAATCATTTTAAGTTGCTACCAAATCTGGATCGTGTACTTAGTTTATCACAGAGACAGTTAATCACAGTAATGCTGTACAACTGTGTACAGACTCTGTGCTCTGTATGCAGTACAGGAGCACTATGGGTATGGGATCAATGTGGGATCAGAGATGATCAATGTGGGATCAGAGATGATCAATGTGGGATCAGAGATGATCAATGTGGGATCAGAGATGATCAATGTGGGATCAGAGATGATCAATGTGGGATCAGAGATGATCAATGTGGGATCAGAGATGATCAATGTGGGATCAGAGATGATCAATGTGGGATCAGAGATGATCAATGTGGGATCAGAGATGATCAATGTGGGATCAGAGATGATCAATATGGGATCAGAGATGATCAATGTGGGACCAGAGATGATCAATGTGGGATCAGAGATGATCAATGTGGGATCAGAGATGATCAATGTGGGATCAGAGATGATCAATGTGGGATCAGAGATGATCAATGTGGGATCAGAGATGATCAATATGGGATCAGAGATGATCAATGTGGGATCAGAGATGATCAATGTGGGATCGGAGATTATCAATATGGGATCGGAGATGATCAATATGGGATCGGAGATGATCAATGTGGGATCAGAGATGATCAATGTGGGATCAGAGATGATCAATGTGGGATCAGAGATGATCAATATGGGATCGGAGATGATCAATGTGGGATCAGAGATGATCAATGTGGGATCGGAGATTATCAATGTGGGATCGGAGATTATCAATGTGGGATCGGAGATTATCAATGTTGGATCAGAGATTATCAATGTGGGATCGGAGATTATCAATGTGGGATCGGAGATTATCAATGTTGGATCAGAGATGATCAATGTGGGATCGGAGATGATCAATGTGGGATCAGAGATGATCAATGTGGGATCGGAGATTATCAATGTGGGATCGGAGATTATCAATGTGGGATCGGAGATTATCAATGTTGGATCAGAGATGATCAATGTGGGATCAGAGATGATCAATGTGGGATCGGAGATTATCAGTATGGGATCGGAGATGATCAATGTTGGATCAGAGATGATCAATATGGGATCGGAGATTATCAGTATGGGATCGGAGATGATCAATTTGGGATCGGAGATGATCAATATGGGATCGGAGATTATCAATATGGGATCAGAGATGATCAATATGGGATCGGAGATTATCAGTATGGGATCGGAGATGATCAATTTGGGATCGGAGATGATCAATATGGGATCGGAGATTATCAGTATGGGATCGGAGATGATCAATTTGGGATCGGAGATGATCAATATGGGATCAGAGATGATCAATATGGGATCGGAGATGATCAATATGGGATCAGAGATGATCAATATGGGATCGGAGATTATCAGTATGGGATCAGAGATGATCAATATGGGATCAGAGATGATCAATATGGGATCAGAGATGATCAATATGGGATCAGAGATGATCAATATGGGATCGGAGGTTATCAGTATGGGATCGGAGATGATCAATTTGGGATCGGAGATGATCAATATGGGATCAGAGATGATCAATATGGGATCGGAGATGATCAATATGGGATCAGAGATGATCAATATGGGATCGGAGATTATCAGTATGGGATCGGAGATGATCAATTTGGGATCGGAGATGATCAATATTGGATCAGAGATGATCAATATGGGATCGGAGATGATCAATATGGGATCAGAGATGATCAATATGGGATCGGAGATTATCAATTTGGGATCGGAGATGATCAATGTGGGATCAGAGATGATCAATATGGGATCGGAGATTATCAGTATGGGATCAGAGATGATCAATATGGGATCAGAGATGATCAATATGGGATCAGAGATGATCAATGTGGGATCAGAGATGATCAATGTGGGATCGGAGATTATCAATGTGGGATCGGAGATTATCAATGTTGGATCAGAGATGATCAATGTGGGATCAGAGATGATCAATGTGGGATCGGAGATTATCAGTATGGGATCAGAGATGATCAATATGGGATCGGAGATGATCAATATGGGATCAGAGATGATCAATATGGGATCAGAGATGATCAATGTGGGATCAGAGATGATCAATGTGGGATCAGAGATGATCAATGTGGGATCAGAGATGATCAATGTGGGATCAGAGATGATCAATGTGGGATCAGAGATTATCAATGTGGGATCGGAGATTATCAATGTGGGATCGGAGATTATCAATGTTGGATCAGAGATGATCAATATGGGATCAGAGATGATCAATATGGGATCAGAGATGATCAATATGGGATCGGAGATTATCAGTATGGGATCGGAGATGATCAATTTGGGATCGGAGATGATCAATATGGGATCAGAGATGATCAATATGGGATCGGAGATGATCAATATGGGATCAGAGATGATCAATATGGGATCGGAGATTATCAGTATGGGATCGGAGATGATCAATTTGGGATCGGAGATGATCAATATTGGATCAGAGATGATCAATGTGGGATCGGATATGATCAATATGGGATCAGAGATGATCAATATGGGATCGGAGATTATCAGTATGGGATCGGAGATGATCAATTTGGGATCGGAGATGATCAATTTGGGATCGGAGATGATCAATTTGGGATCGGAGATGATCAATATGGGATCGGAGATTATCAATTTGGGATCGGAGATGATCAATGTGGGATCAGAGATGATCAATATGGGATCGGAGATTATCAGTATGGGATCAGAGATGATCAATATGGGATCAGAGATGATCAATATGGGATCAGAGATGATCAATGTGGGATCGGAGATGATCAATTTGGGATCGGAGATTATCAATATGGGATCGGAGATTATCAATATGGGATCAGAGATGATCAATATGGGATCGGAGATGATCAATATGGGATCGGAGATGATCAATATGGGATCGGAGATGATCAATTTGGGATCGGAGATGATCAATATGGGATCGGAGATGATCAATTTGGGATCGGAGATGATCAATATGGGATCGGAGATTATCAGTATGGGATCGGAGGCTGGGAGAGTACACTGCCCTGTCTGGAGACTGGCAGCTTGCAGTTGCAATAAAAAGTTGCTGAGTTTCTTTCCCAAGCTATAGGCTCTGTTTTCGCCAAGAAGCATTGATGCTGGGTTTCTTTATTCTTTGCTACACAGCTCAGGCATGAGGCTGCAGTTTCATAGCCTCGCATAGCGTGTTGGCAAGTAAACCCTCTACCAGCCCATGAAGGTGTGAAACTTAACGCCTTCTACCATTCTTTTGCATTGTACAGCGCCGTAATTTCTTGGGGGGGGGGGGGGCGGGGTTGGAGGTTGGAAGAGTGAGTTGTGGGTGAGTGCTCAGGTGTGAAACTCTTGCTCCAACCTTGGACATACTTACTATACAATGCTTGTTCTGTTTCTCCAGAGAATTGCTTTTGCTACAGAAATATTGGCGTGAAAAGGATTTTGTAGCGGCATATGGATTTACTGCGCAGTGCCTTAGTGCTCAGAAATTATGAAGATATATTGTACGGAATGAATATTGTGTTGAACTTTAAGATAAAATGCACAAAAAAACTGATGGAGAATAGTCATTATAGAGTGTAGATTACACAGGGCTAAGGGCTAATGACACAGGGCTAATGACACAGGGCTAATGACACAGTGCTAATGACACAGGGCTAATGACACAGTGCTAATGACACAGGCAGGGCTAATGACACAGGGCTAATGACACAGGGCTAATGACACAGGGCTAATGACACAGGGCTAATGACACAGGCAGGGCTAATGACACAGGGCTAATGACACAGGGCTAATGACACAGGTTCTAATGACACAGGGCTAATGACGCAGGGCTAATGACACAGGGCTAATGACACAGGGCTAATGACACAGGCAGGGCTAATGACACAGGGCTAATGACACAGGGCTAATGACACAGGTTCTAATGACACAGGGCTAATGACGCAGGGCTAATGACACAGGGCTAATGACACAGGG